>CM075765.1:41705147-41710147 GCA_037974665.1 Ehretia macrophylla
CATGATGGTGCACGCATGGGGTGCCCATGCCGCACGATGGGGCGCTTATGCTGCACGATGGTGCTCGCATAGGGCTCCCATGCCACACGATGGTGCGGACATCGGGCGCGTATACTGCACGATGGTGCGTGCATGTGGCCCGCATGCTGCACGAAGGTGCACGCATGGGGCGCCTGCGCTGCAAGATGGTGTCCGCAAGTGGCGCGCATGGGGTGCTCTAGGGACGCTGTTGGGGCACGGCTGGGGCACGGTTGGGGCACTATGGGGCACTATAGGGGCATGCTTGGGGGATGATGGAGGATGTTGGGGGACAGCTTTGGCACTACTAGGGGACGTTGGGCACGACATGCAATGTTAAGCATTCGGGGGTATTGTGCATGAGGAATGTATTATGACACGAATGTGGACATTGATATCCTTTTACAAGTGGTTTCCGAATCTATGAAGTAGTCTTAACCTTTGCCATATCCGACAAACAGTTCGTCACATTTGTGAGGCAAAATAGATTAATCGGTTTCCCAATCCATCCAAAAAAAAAATTTAACGCCAAATATCATGCAAACAAATTAATTTATGAATTAATATAAATTTTTCTGAATTTTCTAGTATTTTTCTGATTTTTTCATATTTTTCGTAATTTTTAAATATTAAAAATTAATTTTCTGAATTTTTTTTGAATATCATTTGACAAATTAATGTATGAATTAATATAATTTTTTCTCAATTTTTTTTTATTTTTTCTGATTTTTTCCTATTTCGCAATTATTAAATATTAAAAAATATTTTTTAGAAAAAAATTATTTTGAAGCATTTGGATATCATATGCTATCAATAAGGAGTAAGTAGGGTACGAACATCATGCCATATGAGGCATTTTATAGTGTAAAACACCCATTATGAATCTCTGGCAAAATGTACGCTACTGTTGTCACTTGGGTTTTTGCATCTAAATATACTATAGGGGGGTATGTGGTTTCAAGCCTCCTGGTCGAGGTCCATGCGGGAGGACGTTGTGGGTACTTCGTGGCACATTGTGCGCTATATCGTGGGCTATATTATGGGCGGGAATGCCTACCGAGTGAATCACGCTGAGATATTGCATTGCATACCCATGCGTTGGAGCCGTGCTACCCCCGCCTCGCGTCCCCTGGCATGTCCCTCAGCGCGGCACCAGGATGGCTAATGAGGAACGTGGTGGCTTGCCTAGCCCCTCATTATCCATCTTGGTGCCGCAACACCGTCGACGTCATTGGTATGGCTAATGAGGGGGCGAGTGGTTGCCCAAGCACAAAACTAGCCATCCCTGTACCGTCGGCTAGGCACACGCTGGAGGACATTCCCATCCCCCGATGTGTCGTTGGGCCTGCGCGATGCGCGAATCGCCTAGCACATGAAGCCATGGCCATTGCCGAGTGGATTCACGCGGCCATGGTCTAGTGTTGTGGCGATCCAAGCACCGCGTGGGCTTGGGTGGCTCTTGGGGGACGGTAGGGGCAAACGTGATGCGCGAACGCCTAGCACATGTGGCATTGGCTTTCGTTAAACAACGACGCGAGCGTTGCGATGAGACGATTGCTGATGCTTCAATATCGTGGCAATCCAAGCACCATGCGGCCTTGAAGCCGTCCCCCGGTGGGTTCTGACGTGCCTATGCAATGCGCGAATCGCCTAGCACACGATGCCATGGTCCTCACTGAGTCGTAATGCGACAGACGTGTTCTATTGTCGTGGCGATCCAAGCACCGCGTGGGCAGGAAGGTAGTTTTCTTGTCCTGTTCCGTGCATACGGGAGGACGGTGGGGGGCATGCGTGATGCGCGAATCGCTTAGCATATGTGGCATTGGCTTTCATTAAGCAACGCTGCGAGCTTTGTGATTAGACGATTGCTGATGCTTCAATGTCGTGGCGATCCAAGCACTATGTGGCCTTGAAGCTGTCCCCCGGTTGGTTCCAACAGACATGTGCGATGCGCGAATCGCCTAGCACACGACGCCATTGTCCTCGCTGAGTCGTAATGCGACAGACGTGGTCTAATGTCGTGGGAATCCAAACACCGTGCGAGTAGAAAGGTAGTTTTGTTGTCCCGTTTCGTGCATAGAGGGGGACGGTGGGGGGCATGCGTGATGCGCGAATTGCCTAGCACATGTGGCATTGGCTTTCGTTAAGGAACGACTCGAGCATTGCGATGAGACGATTGCTGATGCTTCAATGTCGTGGTGATTCAAGCACTATGCGGCCTTGAAGCCGTCCCCCGGTTGGTTCCGACGGGCCTGTACAATGTGTGAATCGCCTAGCACACGATGCCATGGTCCTCGTTGAGTCGTAATACGAGGGACGTGGTCTAGTATCGTGGCGATCCAAGCACCGCGTGGGCAGGAAGGTAGCTTGCTTGTCCTGTTCTGTGCATACAGGGGGATGGTAGGATGCATTCGTGATGCGCGAATCGCCTAGGACATGTGGCATTGGCTTTCGTTAAGAAACGACAGGACCATTGCGATGAGACGATTGCTGATGCTTCAATGTTGTGGCGATCCAAGCACCATGCGGCCTCGAAGCCGTCCCCCGGTTGGTTCCGACGGGCCTGTGTTGTCACACCCCAACCCGGCCTATAGAGGTTAGACTAGGGTGTGATCTAAACATTCAAGTCCTTTCACATACTTAACCGTTTATGAAGATTTAACTCTTAATGTTTACCTGTTCTTGATCTTCTTCACCTGAGATGATAAAAGAAGGTGAGTCCTTATGAACTCAACGAAGGGGAACGAGAAATAGGTTTTGAAACTCATTTTTCGGTTCAACTTATGAAAACCCTTTTGCAAGCATGAATATATCACAAATAAGTACATAACAATAATATAAAAAGTAAAGGAACACAATTACCCGTCTTTCCTCCCCGAGGTCCTCTAGGAACCAAGCGATAGTACTTATACACATAGTGAAAAGGATACGGTGAGCTTTTGCTCTCAGTTCATTTCCAGTATTAATTGTTGCGGCCGACTTCAAATCATCCCCTTATCATGCCAAGTGGGTGTACTCTGGATGTACCCTGAAATCCTACGACCCAACTCTCCGAGGAAGTCTAGCCCCCAAGCGAGAGAGGGAATTGGACAATGGTAGTCACGGTTGCACCAGCAAGCCCGATGCCGTCCAGTGTGCGTGAACGCTACCACGCCATAATGAAAGGTTGCAACCTCATATACAATGCACATTTATGACATTTAATATATCATATTAGGAGGACAACAAAGTAGGTTGCCTCCGAGCAGTCATAAGATTGCACATTGACAAGTAAACAAGTGAGGCACGAATAGACAAGTAATTTCACTTGAAAGGCACATGGAGTTATATGAACATTAAACGGGCAGCCATGTACGCACGTAAATTAAGTCATATAACTCAATTCAAAGTCCATGTAATCGAATAATAAGACTATTCAACATGCAACAACATTTACGTGGGTTTGGATGCAAGAAAGGCCTATTTGTCAACATGCAATGATCAAAATCACATTTAGGGCTATAAGGGAAACTACGGGCAGCCTACTCAACATATAATTACACACAATATCCAAAGGATCAACACTTAGCAAGTTTACCCAGTCACTAGGGTTTCCGTTTCGTGCTTACCCGTGCGATTAAACCCCAAGTCAACTCAAAATCAATCTCAAGCCATGCATCAATTAATTCAAACATCCCCAAGTACTCAAAACAGTCCACACAACATCCCAATGCCATAATCCCAAGTATTTAATACCACAAGAGAAGTTACAACAAATTTTCTAAGCATATAACTAAGTGAAACCCTCACTACAATAGGCTGTTTTCTCACAATCATTACGACAAGTAAAAAATCTCCAATTCCAGTGAATAAGATGTCAAATTAAATCTTAAGAAATGAACTAAAATCAGAAACAAACATTGCATCATTTGGAGTTCGGGTCCAATAGTTATAGCCAAAACAGTGGGATTGCACAAAAATGTCCAGATTTGCACACATTTAAATACTTGTCGTTTTTTAGGTCCTTAGGGTCAGTTTTAGCCTTGGTCCATTTCTGACAAAAACGTCCAGAACGGAAAAAAATAGCAGCACACCAAATTTCATGCATTTTGGACATCATTTACTAAGTCAAAACTGGTTCGTTCCACAAGGTCAGTGCATCTGCCAAAACCTGCTTCATTTTTTTCCAGACTTCCAGATTTGGACACATTTTAATGATTTGCCATTTTGAGGACTTTAGAGTCTAAATTAGCTTTTGCCTATTTCTTATAAAAATGTTCAAAACTGGCAAAAATAGTTACCTACCAATTTTCATGCATTTTTAACATCATTTTCGTAGCCAAACTCACCTCGCAACAACGAGATAGAGAGCTGTCACCAAACCCGATTTCATCTATCATCACCTTCAAGCCAAAATCTTGCCATGCATGGTTGTAAAAGCTTATGAACACACATATAACTCAAGTACAGAAGAAAAGACATACATTTAAGAGCATGCATGTGGATTTTTGAAAGATTTTCAAGAAGTTTTAGCCCTCACCTTAGCAAATCAACAAGAAGATGCACAAAACTTTGATGAAGCACAAATTTCTTCTTCTTCCTTGCTTAGCCGAGACTCCAACTCGATTTTCTCTATTTTTCCTAGCTTAGTGGCCAAGTTCTTAGTAGATGCATGTGGTTAGAACAAGAAGAAAAGAAATGGAAGCTAGCAAACTCACCAAGGCCGAAATGGTGACTCAAAGAGCTTGCATGTGTGATTCTTGCAACTTAGCTAGCTTGGTCGAGTCTCTTTGCTTGTTGCTTGTCTTGATGCACCATGGAATGATGAAGATGAGCAATGGTAAGATGAAACTCAGCCAAGGCCGAGAGAGAGAGAGAGAAGAATGAGAGGGAGAGAGAGAAATGTGAGGAGAATGAGAGAAAATGACAAAGAGTGAAGGCCTTGCAATTGATGAAGCATGTTCGGCCTTGGGCATACCAAAAAATCAGATTTGTGTCTTCAA
>CM075765.1:41715147-41747647 GCA_037974665.1 Ehretia macrophylla
GGACCGGGCCCAAGTCCCCTGGAAAGGGGCGCCAGAGAGGGTGAGAGCCCCATCGTGGTCGAACCCTATCGCACCATGAGGCGCTGTCGGTGAGTCGGGTTGTTTGGGAATGCAGCCCTAAGCGGGCAGTAAATTCCGTCCAAGGCTAAATACGGGCGAGAGACCAATAGCGAACAAGTACCGCGAGGTAAAGACGAAAAGGACTTTGAAAAAAGAGTCAAAGAGTGCTTCAAATTATCGGGAGGGAAGCGGATGGGGGCCGGTGATGCGTCCCGGTCATATGAAGAACAGTGAGAGCCGGTTCGCCGATCGGATCGAGGCGCAGACCAGTGCGGATTAAGGCAGCGGCCAAAGCCCGGGCAATAGATATGCCCGCAAAATGCCGTCGCCTCGATCGTGGTGGGGTAGCGCGTGCCTTCGGCGTGCTTCGGCATCTACGCGCTCCCAGTGCTAGCCTACGAGCTCCCAATTCGACCCGTCTTGAAACACATACCAAGGAGTCTAACTTGTGTGCGAGTCAACGGGTGCGTAAACCCACAAGGCACAAGGAAGCTGATTGGTGGGATCCCTCTCGGGGGGTGCACTGCCGACCGACCTTGATCTTCTGAGAAGGGTTCGAGTACGAGCATACCTATCGAGACCCGAAAGATGGTGAACTATGCCTGAGCGAGGCAAAGCCAGAGGAAACTCTGGTGGAGGACCGCAGCGATACTAACGTGCAAATTGTTCGTCTGACTTGTGTATAGGGGCGAAAGACTAATCAAACCATTTAGTAGCTGGTTCCCTCCAAAGTTTTCCTCAGGATAGTTGGAGCTGGCGTGCGAGTTCTATCAGGTAAAGCCAATTATTAGAGGCATCGGGGGCATAATGCCCTCGACCAATTCTCAAACTTTAAATAGGTAGGACGGCGCAGAATCAAGAGCTCTAAGTGGGCCATTTTTGGTAAGCATAATTGGAGATGCGGGATGAACTAGAAGCCGGGTTACGGTGCCCAAATGTGCGCTAACCTAGATCCCACAAAGGGTGTTGGTCGATTAAGATAATAGGACGGTGGTCATGGAAGTCGAAATCTACTAAGGAATGTGTAACAACTAACCTGCTGAATCAACTAGCACCGAAAATGGATGGCACTTAAGCGCGCGACCTATACCTGGCCGTCGGGGCAAGTGCCAGGCCCCGATGAGTAGGAGGGCACCACGGTCGCTGCAAAACCCAGGGTGTGAGCCCGGGCAGAGTGGCCGTCAGTGCAGATCTTTGTCGTAGTAGCAAATATTCGAATGAGAACTTTGAAGGCCGAAGAAGGGAAAGGTTCTATGTGAACAGCACTTGCAAATGGGTTAGTCGATCCTAAGGGTCGGGGGAAGCCCGACAGATAATGCGTTTGGCGCGTGCACTGAAAGGGAATCGAGTTAAAATTCCTGAACCAGGACGGGGCAGTTGACGGCAATGTTAGGGAGTCTCGAGACGTCGGCGGGGGACTCGGGAAAAGTTATCTTTTCTATTTAACAGCCTGCCCACCTTGGAAATGGCTCAGCTGGAGGTAGGGTCCAGTGACTGGAAGAGCACCGCATGTCGCGCGGTGTCCGGTGCACCCCCGGCTGCCCTTGAAAATTTGGAGGACCGAGTGCTGTCCATGCCCGGTTGTATTCATAACTGCAATAGGTCTCCAAGGTGAACAGCCTCTGGTCGATGGAACAATGTAGGCAAGGGAAGTCGGCAAAATGGATCCATAACTTCGGGAAAAGGATTGGCTCTGAGGGCTGGGCACGGGGATCCCAGTCCCGAATCTGTCGGCTGTTGGCGGACTGCTCGAGCTGCTCCCTCGACAAGAACGGGTCGCCGCATGCCGACCGGGGGACGGACTAGGAAAGAGAGCCAGCTCAGAATTGGTACGGACAAGGGGAATCCAACTATTTAATTAAAACAAAGCGTAGCAATTGTCCCTACGGATGCTCACGCAATGTGATTTCTGTCCAGTGCTCTGAATGACAAAGTAAAGAAATTCAACCAAGCGCGGGTAAACAGTGGGAGTAACTATGACTCTTTTAAGGTAGCCAAATGCCTCGTCATCTAATTAGCAGCGCGCATGAATGGATTAACGAGATTCCCACTATCCTTGTCTACTATCCAGCGAAACCACAACCAAGGGAATGGGCTTGGCAAAATCAATGGGGAAAGAAGACCCTATTGAGCTTGACTCTAGTCCGACTTTGTTAAATGACTTGAGAGGTGTAGGATAAATGGGAGCCGAAAGGTGAAAGTGAAATACCACTACTTTTAACGTTATTCTACTTATTCCGTGAATTAGAGGCGGGGCACTGCCCCTCTTTTTGGACCCAAGGCTCGCTCTATGGGCCGATTTGGGCAGAAGACATTGTCAGGTGGGAAGTTTGGCTAGGGTGGCACATCTGTTTAAAGATAACACAGGTGTCCTAAGATGAGCTCAACAAGAACAGAAATCTCATGTGGAACAGAAGGGTAAAGGCTGGTTTGATTTTGATTTCCAATACGAATATGAACTGTGAAAGCGTGGCCTAACAATCCTTTAGACCTTCAAAATTTGAAGCTAGAGGTGTCCGAAAAGTTACCATAGGGATAACTAGCTTGTGGCAGCCATGCATTCATAGCGGTGTTGCTTTTTGATCCTTCGATGTTGGCTCTTCCTATCATTGTGAAGTAGAATTCACCAAGTGTTGGATTGTTCACCCACCAATAGGGACGTGAGCTGGGTTTAGACCGTCGTGAGACATGTTAGTTTTACCCTACTGATGACAATGTTGCAATAATAATTCGACCTAGTACGAGAGGAACCATTGATTCGCACAATTGGTCATCCCGCTTGGTTGAAAAGCTAGTGGCGCGAAACTACCGTGCGCTGGATTATGACTGAACGCCTCTAAGTCATAATCTGGGCTAGAAGCGACGTGCTCGTCCGCCGCCCGTTCACCGACCCGTAGTAGAGGCCTTCGGTCCCCAAAGGCATGTGTCGTTGGCTAAGCTGTCAGGACGGAAGCGTTGCGCCGGCTGCCTTGAAGTATAATTCCCATCGAGCGACGGGCAAAATCCTTTGCAGATGACTTAAATACGCGGAGGGGTATTGGAAGTGGTAGAGTGGCCTTGCTGCCACGATCTACTAAAATTCAGCCATTTAACGCTCTGATTCGTCCCTCCCCCATCATCGCCTATCTCCGGCCCATCCACAATCTAATCCCATCAACCAACATTATTTCCCCTACACGGGCCAAGAGGTTCGACGCCCTATCCTGCTCCCCAAGTGTGTCTCCAAGTGCCTAAGTAAGTCATAAGTTGTAACCCAAGAGTCGACGCGCAAATGCCCAAGTGTTGCCAAGTGATCTGTGCCCAAGTCCGAATAACATTAGCCCAAGTTAGTTTGCCACGCTCGCTGCCAGCATAAGAGTTGCCGCAAGTGTCGTGGGGTTTTGAGGCAACGATGATGCCCAATTATGCCCAAGTGCTAAGTGTTATGCCCAAGGATGCTCAAGTGCTAAGTGCTATGCCGAAGGATGCCCACCCAAGTGCTAAGTGCTATGCCCAAGGATGCCCAAGTGCTATGTCCAAGTGCTAAACCCAAGTGTCGACATCAAAATTTTTAAGTATCGACACGCAAATGCCAAAGTGCTACACCCAAGTGCTATGTGCTACTCCCAATGATGCCTAAGTGTTATGTGTTATACCCAAGTGCTATGCCCAAGTACTATGTGCACCCAACTGCTATGCCCAATGATGCCTAAGTGCTATGCCCAAGTGCTAACATACCCTCTGCCAGCCGACCCGACTCATCGCCTTGAGTGCCCAAGTATTAGACAGCCTATGCTTGCTTCGTAAGAGATGTTAAAGAATTTGAATCCGAACTTGTGTGCTGCCGGCCCACTGAGGTGCCTAACGTTCTTCCCTTAGCATTAACGGTGACTGAGGTTATGTTGCCCCTATCTTCGGCACGGTTAGGCACGTTGGTGAACGGTTGCGGCACGACTGCCCACGGTGTTGCACGACGGCGCACGATTGGGCCTCGGATGGGGCATGTACTTGGGGCACGTACTTGGGGCCTCAGATGTGCTACAACTTGGCAAGCAGTTGGGGCACGGCTTGACAAGCAGTGGGATAGCGCATGGGGCACGATGGGGTAAGCAGTTGGGCCACGTGGGACGCGCGCATGGGGCACCCATGCCGCACGAAGATTCGTGCATAGGGCACCCGTACCACATGATGGTGCGCACATGTGGCTCGTATGCCACACGAAGGTGCGCGTATGGGGCGCCCATGCCGCACGATGGTGCGCGCATGCCGCATGAAGGTACATGCATGAGGTGCCCATGTCGCACTAAGGTACGTATATGGGGTGCGCATGCAGGACGATGGTGCACACTTGTGGCCCACATGCTGCACGAAGGTGCGCGTATGGGGCACCCATGCGGCACGATGCTGTGCGCATACTGCACGAAGGTTCGCGCATGGGGCACCCATGCCACACGATGGTGTGTGTATGGGGCGTCTATGCCGCCCGATGGTGAGTGCATGCCCCACGTAGGTGCGCACATGGGACCCCCATGCCGCACGAAGATGAGTGCATGGGGCGCCCATGCCGCACGATGGTGCGAGCATGCCACACGAAGGTACGCGCATGGGGCGCCCACGAAGCTCGAAGGTGCTCGCATGTCGCATGATGGTGTACGCATGGGGAGCGCATGCCGCACTCTAGTTCGTACATGTGGGCCGCATACGGCACGAAGGTGCTCGCATGGGGCGTCCATGCGGCACGAAGATGCTCCTATAGGGTGCCCATGCCGCACCAAGGTGCGTGCATGGGGAGCCCATGCCGCTCGATGGTGAGCGCAAGCCGCACGATGGTGCGTGCATGGGGCCCGCAAGCTGCACGATGGTGCGCGCATGGGGCGCCCATGCCACTAGATGGTGAGCGCATAGGGCACGCATGCCGCACTATAGTGCGCGGATGTGGCCCGTATGCCGCACGAAGGTGCACGCATGGGGCGCCCATGCCGCACGAAGGTACATGCATCGGGCACCCTTGCTGCAAGATGGTGTGCTTATCGGGCGCGCATGTGCCAAGATGGTGCGCGCATGTGGCCTGCATACCATACATTGGTGCTCGTATCGGGCGCGCATGCCGCACGAAGGTGCGCGCATGGGGCGCCCATGCCGCACGATAGTGCGCGCATCGGGTGCGCATGCTGCACGATGATGTACACATGGGGTGCCCATGCCGCTCGATGGTACGTGCAACGGGCAAGCATGCCGCACGATAATGCGCACGTATGGCCCGCATACCGCATTATGGTGTGCTCATTGGGCGCCTATGCCGCACGATGATGTACACATGAGGCCCGCATGCCGCACAATGGTGTGCGCATAGGGCGTGCATGCCGCACGAAGGTGTGAGCATGGTGCACCCATGCCACACGATAGTGCGCGCATCGGGCTGCCAATGCCGCTCGATGGTACGCGCATGGGGCGCCCAGGCCGTACGATGGTGCGCGCATGGGGTGCCAATGCCGCTCGATAGTGCACGCAACGGGCGCGTATGCCGTATAATGGTGCGCGCGTATAGCCCGCATGCCGCATTATGGTGCGCTTATTGGGTGCCTATACCACATGATGGTGCACGCATAGGGCGCCCATGCAGCACGATGGTGCGTACATGTGGCACGCATGACGCACGATGGTGCAAATATCGGGTGCGCATACCGCACGATGGTGCTCGCATTTGGCCCGCATACCGCACGAAGGTGCACGCATGGGGCTCCCGTGCCGCACGATGGTGCGCGCAAGTGGCCCTTGCGTGGTGCTCAATGGGCGCTGTTCGGGCATTGTTGGGGTACGGCTGGGGCACTATGGGGGTACACTTGGGGGGTGATGGGGGATGTTGGAGGATGACTTTGGCACTACTAGAGGATATTGGGCACGACGAGCAATGTTAAGCATTCGAGGGTATTGGGCATGCATAATGTATTATGACACGAATGTGGACATTGATATTATTTTACAAGTGGTTTCTGAATCTACAAAGTAGTCTTATCCTTTGCCTTGTCCGACAAACAGTTCGTCACATTTGTGAGGTGAAATATATTAATTGGTTTCGCAATCCATCCAAAAAAAATTTAACGGCAAATATCATATAACCAAATTAATTTATGAATTAATATAAATTTTTTGGAATTTTCTAGTTTTTTTTTTGATTTTTCCCTATTTTCATAATTTTTAAATATTAAAAATTAATTTTTTGAAAAAAATATTTTTAAATATCATTTAACAAATTAATGTATGAATTAATATAATTTTTTTTTGAATTTTCTACTATTTTTTCTGATTTTTCCATATTTTTCGCAATTATTGAATATTAAAAAATATTTTTTTGCAAAAAATAAATTGAAGCATTTGGATATCATATGCTATCAATAAGGAATAAGTTGGGTACGAATATCATGCCATATGAGCCTTTTATAGTGTAAAACACCCATTATGAATCTCTGTCAAATTGTACGCTACTGCTGTCACTTTGATTTTTGCATCTAAATGTACTATAGGGGGGTATGTGGTGTCAAGCCTCCTGGTTGAGGTCCATGCGGGGGGACGTTGTAGGCACTTCGTGGAACATTGTGGGCTATATCTTGGGCTATATTGTGGGTGGGAATGCCTACCGAGTGAATCACGCCGAGGTATTGCATTGCATACCCATACGTTGGACCCGTGCAACCCCTGCCCCGCGACCCCAGGCATGTCCCTCGGCGCGGCACCATGATGGTTAATGAGGAACGTGGTGGCTTCCCTAGTCCCTCATTATCCATCTTGGTGTCATACCACCGTCGCCGTCATTGGGATGGCTAATGAGGGGGCAAGTGGTTGCCCAAGCACCAAACTAGCCATCCCCATACTGTCGGCTAGGTACACATTGGGGGACATTCCCGTCCCCCGACGTGTCGTTGGGCCTGCACGATGCGCGAATTGCCTAGCACACGAAGCCATTACAATTGCCGAGTAGATGCGCGCGGCCATGGTCTAGTGTCGTGGCGATCCAAGCACTGTGTGGGCTTGGGTGGCTCTTGGGGGACGGTAGGGGCAAGCGTGATTTGGGAATCGCCTAGCGCACATGGCATTGGCTTTCGTTAAGCAACGACGCGAGCGTTGCGATGAGACGATTGCTGATGCTTCAATGTCATGGCGATCCAAGCACCATGTGGCCTTGAAGCTGTCCCCCGGTGGGTTCTGACGTGCCTGTGCGATGCGTGAATTGCCTAGCACACAACGCCATGGTCCTTGCTGAGTCGTAATGCGACGGACTTGGTCTAGTGTCGTGGCGATCCAAATACCGCGTGGGCAAGAAGGTAGTTTGCTTGTCCCGTTCTGTACATACGGGGGGACGGTGGGGGGTATGCGTGATGCGCGAATCGCCTAGCACATGTGGCATTGGCTTTCGTTAAGCAATAACGTGAGCTTTGCGATGAGACGATTGCTGATGCTTCAATGTTGTGGCGATCCAAGCACCATGCGGCCTTGAAGCTGTCCCCCGGTTATTTCTGACGGGCTTGTACGATGCACGGATCGGCTAGCACACGACGCTATGGTCTTGCTGAGTCGTATACAACGGATGTGGTCTAGTATTGTGGCAATCCAAGCACCGCTGGGCAAGAAGGTAGTTTGCTTTTCCAGTTTCGTGCATATGGGGACAGTGGGGGGCATGCGTGATGCATGAACTACCTAGCACATGTGGCATTGGCTTTCGTTAAACAACAACACGAGCGTTGCGATGAGACGATTGCTGATGCTTCAATGTTGTGGCGATCCAAGCACTATGCGGCCTCGAACCCATCCCCTGGTGGGTTTTTATGGGCCTACGTTATGCACGAATCGCCTAGTATACGATGCCATGGTCCTCGCTGAGTCGTAATGCGACGGACGTGGTCTAATGTCGTGGCGATCCAAGCACCGTGTGGGCACGAAGGTAGTTTGCTTGTCCCGTTCCGTGCATACAGGTACATACAGGGGGATGGTCGGGGGCAAGAGTGATGCGCGAATCGCCTAGCACATGTAGCATTGGCTTTCGTTAAGCAACGGCGCGAGCGTTGTGATGAGACGATTGTTGATGCTTCAATGTCGTGGCGATCCAAGCATCGTGCAGCTTCGAAGCCATCCCCGGTGTGTTCTCATTGGCCTGCACGATGTGCGAATCACCTAGCACACAACGCCATGGTCCTCGTTGAGTCGTAATGTGACGGATATAGTCTAGTGTCGTGGCGATCCAAGCACCGCGTGGGCAGGAAGGTAGCTTGCTTGTCCTGTTCTGTGCATATGTGTGCATACAAGGGGATGGTAGGGGGCATGCGTGATGCGCGAATCGCCTAGCACATGTGGCATTGGCTTTCGTTAAGCAATGACGTGAGCATTACGTTGAGACGATTGTTGATGCTTCATTGTCATGGCGATCCAAGCACCGTGCTGCCTCGAAGCCGTCCCCCGGTGTTTTCCCACTGGCCTGTGCAATGCGTGAATCGCCTAGCACAAAATGCCATGGTCCTCGCTGAGTCGTAATGCGACGGTCTAGTGTCGTGGCGATCCAAGCACTGCGTGTACAGGAAGGTAGTTTGCTTGTCCCGTTCCGTGCATACGGGTGCATACAGAGGGACGGAGGGGGGCATGCGTGATGCGCGAATCACCTAGTACATATGGCATTGGCTTTCGTTAAGCGACGACGCGAGCGTTGTGATGAGACAATTGTTGATGCTTCAATGTCGTGGCGATCCAAGCACCGTGCGGCCTCGAAGCCGTCCCCCCTGTGTGTTCCCACTGGCATGCGCGATTCGTGAATTGCCTAGCACACGATGCCATGGTCCTTGCTAAGTCGTAATGCGACAGACGTGGTCTAGTGTCGTGGTGATCCAAGCACCGCGTGGGCAGGAAGGTAGTTTGCTTGTCCCGTTCTGTGCATACGGGTGAATACAGGGGGACGGTAGGGGGAATGCGTGATACGTGAATCGCCTAGCGCATGTGGCGTTGCCTTTCATTAAGCAACAACGCGAGCGTTGCGATGAGACGATTCCTGATGCTTCAATGTTATGGCAATCCAAACACCATGCGGCCTTGAAGTTGTCCCCCGATTGTTTCCGACAGGCTTGTACGATGCACGAATCGCCTAGCACACGACACCATGGTCCTCGCTGAGTCGTAATTTGACGGACGTGGTCTAGTATCGTGGCGATCCAAGCACCGCGTGTATAGGAAGGTAGTTTGCTTGTCCTATTCCGTGCATACGGGTACATACAGGGGGACGGTGGGGGGCATGCGTGATGCGCGAATCGCCTAGCACATGTGGCATTGGCTTTCATTAGGCAACGACGCGAGCGTTGTGATGAGACGATTGCTGATGCCTCAATGTCGTGGCGATCCAAGCACTATGCAGCCTTGAAGTCGTCCCAAGGTGTGTTCCCATTGGCCTGCGCGATGCGAGAATCGCCTAGCACATGATGCCTTGGTCCTCGTTGACTCGTAATGCGGCAGAGGTGGTCTAGTGTCGTGGCGAGCCAAGCACCGCGTGGGCAATTCTTCTAGAAACACATCCGCCTAATCTTTAATCACTGGCATCTCCTCCAACATAGCTTTGTCCGACGGCTTGTTGATGAGGTAAGCTAAGTATCCACTACATCCTTTTTCTCAAGGACTTCACTGCTTTCGTAGATGAAATGATGGAACTCCCGATGAAGTCTCTTCGACCCATTACCTCCAGTATTGGTTGACCAGGTATCCGGAATGTTACAATTTTCATCCAGCAATCTAGTTGGGCATGATGCTTTGCCAACCAGTCCATCCCTAAGATGACTTCATAGTCTCGAAAGAGTAATACAATAAGATTGGTTGAGAATTCCTTATCTTTAATTTGGATTTTACATGCTTTACAAGCTGAGCGAGTAACAAGCTTAGAACCCATTGGAGTACCAACTTCTACTTCGTAAGGCAAGCATACAACTCGTAGTTTCACACGTTGCACACATAAAGGAGTAATAAATGAATGAGTAGCACCTAGATCAATTAGCACCCTAACAGATTGATTCAGTATCAAGAATGTACCTTCAACAACGGCGGTTTCCTCAGGAAGCTCCTCGCACTCAATAGCATAAGCTCGGGCCTGAACTCTAGGAACTGGAGTCTTGCCTCTACCAGCTGGTCTAATCTAATTTTGTCCACCTTGCCATTTAGGACAATCCTTGACCTGGTGTTGATCGCTGCCACACCCTCCGCATCGTCCCGATTTCCTCCAACACTAGGCCTTGGTATGACCCTTCCTGTTACAGTAAGAACAAGTGACAGTTTGAGTAGTAGGTGAACTACTTGTGGATCCGCGGGTGGAAGAGGCTGATGGTGCTTTAGTCGGGCCACAGTTATTAACTGGTCTATTCTAGTTCTGGCCCTGACTGCGACTCTGACTTTGGAATTTCCTCTGTTGACTTGGAGGCTGATACGGTTTCTTGTTCGGCTGGCTCGAACCGGCTCTATCAAGTTTCCTCTTCTCAACTCGGGAGGCAGCCGCAAGGAGAGCAGAATAGGTAGTAAAGTCATGCGAAGCCAATTGGTCCTGAATTTCTGGCCTCAATCCATTCGTAAATTTCCACATCTTCGCCTTAGGGGTACCGACCATGTATTGAGCATAACGGGATAGTCGGTCAAAGCGAGCCTCATATTGGGCCACCGTCATGTTACCCTGGTTCAAGTGCATGAATTCCTCAATTCGCCTCTGCTTGGAAACTGCAAGTACATATTTCTTCTTGAACGCCTTAATGAAATTACCCTACAAGCGAGGTGTATGATCAGTTTCCCAAAGTGCCTCCACAGTGTGCCACTAATGCTCAGCATCCCTATGCAACAAAAACACAGCGAACTTAACCTTTTCCTCATCAGTAAAGTCAAGTGGCCTGAAAATCCTTTCAATCTCAAACAACCAAGCCTGCCTTTATCATTAGCTTCCCCGAAGAATTTGGACGGGTGAAAGTCAAGGAACTCCCGCATTCTGCTATTTCTCCCATGGTTACCATCATTCATGTTGTTGTTGTTGTTGTTGTTGTTTGCTTCACGTGCATCTTGACGTTCCATCACTCATGACACGCGATCTATGGCATTCGCCATCATATTAAACATAGCCATACCGGGATTAGTTTGATGAGCATCTCCGGTCTCTTGGAGCTTACCGCTTCTATTAGTATTGCGGGTACTAGGGCCTGCCATCTATAGGCACATATTACGATGCACAATTTATTGGAATACGACAAACAAGAATTTAATGCATAAGATATGCAACATATAATTTCACATAGACATACAACTTTCGAAATAGTTAAAACATGTTAATCACAAAAGCACATAGAAACAGAGAAGGCACCATTGATATTGTCACACAATAGCACACATAAACAAGTCATCCTGATAATCTTAGGGCTTCTACCCATGGTCCGAGAGTTAAACATGCCTTAAGCAATCCAAGCTCTTATACAATTTCTCTAAGGTGTCACGCCCTAACCCGACCTATAGAAGTTAGACGAGGGAGTGATCTAAACATTCAAGCCATTTCACGTACTTAATCGTTTAAGAAGGTTTAACACTTAACGTTTAGCCTAAACTCCACAAATTCTCTGAAAAACCGACAGCATAACGGCTGTAATTGAGCTCTTTAGTTTGACTTAATTTTCTAAAGGCGTCAAAACTTTCAATCTCAAATTCATTTCTAACTAAAATTACTATTTATCACCAATTGAAACGCCTACTAGTTATCTCAAAGTCTCATTTGATTAACAACCACGCATGATACTATGTCTTGTTTGTTTGTTAATCCTTGTTACAAAAGTACCAGTTGATCTTAGCCTACCCATGAGTACCTGCTTAAGATTGGATATATTCATTTTACTTAATCCTTTACCTGATACTTCATAAGCCTGTGATAGATACTAACCAGTAGCGATAGCAAAAACGACCATAGGAGTGTCTATCTAGTTATGATCAGTACAACCCAAAATTTGACCCCAAATTACAACGGGGGTCATTTACAATACAACAACAAGCAACATAAGAAATAGTCTTCAAGCAACATATCGTTCACAAAATGGCCATAGTCAAGTAAGGCACGTAGGGCAAGCAATCATTCCAAGGAGTCATCAATAGGCACGTTATCCTCGGGTACCTGTTCCTGGTCTTCTTCACCTGAGATGATAAAAGTGGGTGAGTCCTTATGAACTAAGCGAGGGTAAACAAGAAATACATTTTGAAACTCTTTTTCCGGTTAACTTATGAAAAACCTCTTTTTGAAAACATGTCACGTATTACAAGTAATAAGAATCAAATTGAGCAATAGATACAATTACCAATCATTTCAAGGATACGGTGAGCATTTGCTCTCAATATCGATTTCAATACGATTGTTGCGGCCGACTTCAATAATCCACTTGTCGCTCCCATTTGGCTGTACTCTGGATGTCCCCCGCAAACCTACCACGCAACTCTCTGAGGGTGGAATGCCAAGCGAGGCAGGAAATTGGACCATGGTAGTCACGGTAGCACCGGCAAGCCCAATGCTGCCCGACGTGCGTGAAACGCTACCATGCCACAATGAAAGGTTGCAGCCTTGTATGCAATGCACATTTATAACATTTAACATATCACATTAGGAGGACAACAAAGTATGTTGCCTCCGAGCAGTTATAAGATCGCATGTTGACAAGTAGACACGCAAGCCATGCTATGTCAGGTAATTTCACTTGTAAAACGCATGGAGTTATATGAATATTAAACGGACAGCCATGTAACACATGTGAATCAAGTCATATAAATCATTTCGGAGTTCACTCAATCAAATAATAAGATTATACAACATGCAACGACATCTACGTGGGATCGGGTGCAAGAAAGGTCTACTTGTCAACATGTAATCATCGGAATCACATTTAGGGCTATAAGGGCAACTACGGGCAGCCTACTAATCATATAATTAAACACGATATCCATAGGATCAACACTTAGCGAGTTTTTCTAGTCACTAGGGTTTCAATTCATGCTCACCCGTACGATTAAGCCCCAAGTTGTCATGTAATTAAACTCAAGCCATGCATCGATGAAATCACCCTCAAGCATTCAAAACAGTCCACACAACATTCAAGTACCACAATCCCAAGCATTTAACACAACAAGAGAAGTTACAATTATTTTCAAAGCATATCACTAGATAAAGACCTCACTGCAATGGACTGTTTTCTCATAATCATTGAGACAATAAAACAATCTCCAATTTCAGTGAACAAAATTTCAAATTAAAGCTTAAGGAGTTAACTAAATCCAGAAACAAATCTCGCATCATTTGGAGTGCAGATTCAAGAGTTATAGCCAAAACCGTGAGACTACGCAAAACTGTCCAGATTTGCACACATTTCAATACATGTCATTTTTGAGGGACTTAGGGTCAGATTTAGCCTTAGTCTATTTATGAAAAAATGGTCCAGAACTGAAAAATATAGTAGCCTACCAAATTTCATGCATTTTGGATATCATTTACTAAGTCAAAACTGGTTCGTTCTACAAGGACAGTGAACTGTAAAAAACATGCTTCATTTTCCCAAATTTTCCACATTTGGACACCTTTCGATGGTTTGCCATTTTGGAGACCTTAGATTCAAAATTGGCTTTGGCCTATTTCTATGAAAAATGCTTATAACTGGAAAAGCTAGTCACCTACCAATTTTCACGCATTTTCAACATCATTTACCTGGTCAAATTCACTTTGTTCCAACAAGTTAGAAGATTGTCAATTACGCGTTTTCACTTATCTTTACATTCTAGCCAAATATCTTGCCATGCATGTTTATAAAAGCTCATGTACACACATATATCACAAGTACAGAGGTAAAAATATACATTTAAAGGCATGCATGTGGTTTTTGAAAGCTTTTCAAAAGAGTTTTAGCCCTCATCTTAGCAAGACAACAATGAAGATGCACAAAGCTCTTGATGATGCACAAGGTCGTCTTTTCTCCTTGCTTAGCCGAGAGACAACTTGAGATTCTCTAATTCCTAGCTTAGTAACCATGTTCCTAGTATGTGCAAGTGGCTAGAACAAAAAGAAAATGAAATAGGAGCTATCAAACATACCTAAGGGCCGAATGAGTGTTCTATGAGCTTGCATGCATGTTTCTTTGCTTCTAGCTTGCTTGGTCGAGTTCCTTAGTGGCTTCAAGGTCTTGATGAACCTTAGGATGATGAGCTTAAGCTATGGAGAGTAAGATTGCAGCCAAGGCCGAGAGAGAGAGAGAGAAGAAATGAGAGAGTGAATATGAGAAAGAGAGAATGTGAGAAAGAATGAAAAGCTTAAGCATTTTGGTCGGCCTTGAGCTTCACAAAATTCTGATTTTGTGTCTTCAAGAGCATATTTTTGAGTTGTCTAGCATGGGCAATTGAGTGGGTCGAGATTTTGGTGCATTGGGTAGGGTTTTGAGTCATTTTTTTATGCTTTGTGTCATAGAATGTCTAGGTATAAATTTTGAAATTGCAAAGCATTGTCAAAGGCTCCATGTGGTCGGCCAAGCTAGTGGAAAATTCTGAATTTTTGTCTTGGTTGAGCTTATTTAATTGAGTGCTTGGAATATGCAAAAGAATAAGGAATAAAGAATAAGAATGTCTTGCTTTTGGTGCAATTTCGTCTTTTAGTGTGTTGAATTAACATTTTAATATTAGTTAGTGGAGTTTGTAGGATTAATTAATGATCTAGTGCTTTGTGTAAAATGCTTTCTTGATTAGCGTGTGAGCACGCTTACCTAGGTCTAGGGAACGCACTACGAGGTATGTCACGAACTACGAGATGAATACACGTTTCTCAAGTAAATGCACAACCCTAAATGATTGCACGTAATTCAATGCAACGCACATAAAACGAGACACGACTCTTAAGCCTAGGTCAAGACACGCAAATCTAGGTTAAGGTACACGAAAAAAGGTATTGCACGCAAATCGAGGTCAGGCCTCACATCCTCCCCTCCTTAAAAGAATTTTGTCCCAAAATTCAATATTACGTTTGAAATAATGCTGGATACTGTTGCTCCATCTGGTCTCGCCTTTCCCACGTTGCTTCTTCAACTCCATGATGATCCCATAACACTTTCACCATCGGTATAGATTTGCTGCGCAACTCCCGATCTTGCTGGTTTAGGATCCGAACAGGCTTCTCTTCATAAGACAAGTTCTCCCGAAGCTGCAACGACACTAGCTCCAAGATATGGGATGGATCAGGGTGATACTTCCATAGCATTGAAACATGAAAGACGTCGTGAATATTGGAGAGGTTTTGGGGTAGTTCCAGGCGATACACCAATTTGCCAACCTTCTCAATTATCTCAAATGGTCCTACAAACCTCGGGCTCAACTTTTCACCCTTGCCATGTTTAATCAGTCCTCTCCGAGGTGATATCTTCAAGAACACTGTGATAACCCGAACCCGGCATGCATTTAATAGCACTTGACTACATTTGATTAAATGTTTAATTAGTTAAATCAACCATTTTTTACTATTTTGATATTTCTTTTGGAAGCATTTAATAATTTTTATATTGATTAATTAAAAGATTACTACCTATTTCTATTAATTATAGTAATTGGATTTATTTTCTTGTATTTAATTAAGTGTCATCTTAAATGTTAGTATTTAATTGCATTTTACTCCGTGTTTCTATTAACTTGTTTATTTGTATCTTAACATTAATTTCATAATTCTTGAAAATATTCTAGAAATAGTTAAATTATTTATTTTTAAATGAATATTGATTATTTTGATTATTTTAATAATCGGTTTTAATTTTCTTGCATTAAATTACTCAGTTTTCAATTAAATGAGAAAAGTAACTCCGAGCCGGAGTGAATTTTAAACTATTCTACATTTCAAAAATTATAGTTTTATATTATTGTTCATCATTTGATTAGCGATCGTTTATTGACCGTTTAATCGTACCATTTCAAAAATGAAAGTTAGAGGAATATTTTTTCAGATTTCGTGAATAGCATTTCTAGTTTAATTTAGCTACTTTTAGTTGGTTTTCATTAAAATTGCATTGTTTTAACTTGAATTCGGTTAAATGGCATCAAAATAAGCTTGTTTGACCATATTTTCACTTAAGCTTGACCTTGCAAAATGACCCAAATGCCGTTTGTCATCTTTTATAAATAAATCAAGGCAAAAATCAAAACAAAACAAATCCATAAATGCCCATTTTGTCCCTCCTTGGCCGAAGGTTTGACGAAAAAGAAATAAAAATTGATTTTGCATTTTTAGGCCAAAATCTTGCGTGGAATAGGACAAGGATCGTGGCTCAAGTCCTTGCGGGTCTTGGTCTTCAATCATTGTGAGGGTTTTCACGCTTTTGTGCATTTTTTTTGAATTTTGTTTCAATTTCTTAGATTTGTTATATATTGTGTTTAAATGCCTTTTGTTGCTTGAATTAGGTTCTATAATGATCGTAGAGCATTGTTTGATAGTTATTTAGAGATTTTTATGGCTGAAATTACGTATTTAAAATTGGGGAAGAATAATGAATAGTGATTTTAAATAGTAAAACCCTAGAATTTTGGATTTTTGATCCGAATTGCGATTTCTTGATGTGGATAGGTGCCATTAATGATAGAAAGATAAAATGTGCAATAAAAATGGATTTGCCTTTGTTAAAATTAGAAATTAGACAGAGAAACAGAAAGGGGCCGTTTGACCAAAATTTGACCGTGCTCGAATTGAGTTAGGGGTTTTGCTATTGAAGGCATGTAAGCACTTTTGGCGCTGTCGTGGCATTGATTGAGTGCCCAATTAACATAGCTATAGTTCAAACGTAGTAGGTGGACTTTCGGGCTTGGGTTGGGAAAGTGAAGTTTCGTGACATAGAAACGTGCCTTGTAGTGCCTAAGTGAATATAGTGAAATCGGTTTCCAAATCCTGTAGCATGTTTGCTCGTAATTTCCATTGGAAGTTAGGGATTGAATAGTGATATTTGTCGTTTTCATTTTGAACTGCTATTACGTGTTTAATTGATGTTCTTGTTAAAGTTAATGATAATCATGCTTGAAAAGTTAATTGATTGCTGTTATTGATTGTAAATGCTTGATATCTCGTTTATCGCCACTAATCTCCACTTTCGTGCTATTGCTCGTTTATTGCTTGTATCTCGTATTACATTGCATAGTGTTAGGCACATGAGTGATGGGCCTCTCTGGGCAGTCTTGGGCTGCCAGGTTTGGTTTGCTCTCTCTCCGTGTCCTATTCCCATTCTCGCTAGGGATGTCGCCCTGGGTGATTTGGGTCGTAGATGTATCGGGGTACTTCCGGAGTACACCCAGTGGAAGTTATAATGTAGTTGCGCGCTTATTGTCATTGTTGTCAACATCAAGCTCGAGATTGAGGTAATGCTTGTAGAATCGAATTGCATGGTACATTGCTCGTATGAGTGAACCGTGACCTTCAAAGTATGGTATAGCTTTGAATAGTTGTGTTAATGCTTTCTTCAATTGCTTATTGTATTGTTGTTTATATTGATAGTTGATTGTATTGAATATATGGTTTAACTGTCTTATTTGCATTGCACGATCTTCTTTCTCTCCACCTCAATATCTGTCTCGCCGTCACTGAGTATACGTGTTATGTATACTCACTCCTCACCACCACATTTCAGGAAATGTCTTGTTAGCTGGAAAGATTCGTGGTTATGTGAAAGTTCATGCTTGAAGAGTTGTCTTGCGTGCTATGTGGCTTGAGTTGTCAAAGATGCAAAGATGTATGTTTCATGTGTTGTTTGTATTTAATGTTTAAAAGGAATGTAATTTAATTTTTACTAGGTTATTGAAGTGATTTGAAAAGCTAGTTTATGTATTCAGTTAGTATAGTTTAACTTCATTGCATGTATGTAATTGTCTAAAGGAAAAGAGTTAGAATAGTTTGGGTACTTAGAAATATGTATATTTGCTGGGTTTAATTGTTGAGAATCGAGGCTCGGATGGCCTTGAGGTGGTTGAATGGTTGGACATAGTGCTGGTCCACTTATATGTTATTGCAGGTTTTGCATTTTGCCTAGAAACAGGGGAGACTCTGTCCGTCTTTCCCTAAATTTTATGTCCGGGTTTGGAATTGGATTGTGATAGATTGATAGATAGAACTTCCGGTCTCGAGAGAGACCGGGGTGTTACAAGTTGTATCAGAGCTTGTTTAGCTCATAAGTCGGGACAGGGTCCTCGTTCTGGTGGGTAGTATTCCTTGAATGTGTGCTTGTTAAGTGTGTCTTGAAAGTGTATGCTTGTATGCGAGATTGTGTGTCTTGACCTGAATGTGTGCACCTATGTGTTATAGTTATGTGTTATGTGCTAAATGTGTGTTACGTGAAGTGAAGTGACTACTCGTGTATCGAATTGACATCATGAATCGAATCGACCTTGTGAATTGTTATTTACTTGGAGTATTGCTTGTAATGTGTGTATTGGAATGTCTTGAATTGGTTGTGCCGTAATTTGAATTGATTATGTTATGCTTGACTTGGTTGTCGTGCTTGAGTTACTTTGTTGAATAAAGTGTTTTATAAACTATTTTACAAACATGCTTGCATAATAGATTCAGGCATATATATATAAATGTGATATCTTGGCATTCATACATGTCCTATTGAAATGGTAAGAAGGACTTCTTCCTCCCCTGAAGAGAAGTGGTTAGCAGCAGACCCTCCAAGTTATGTGGATTGACTGGAATGAGCAGTATTTGACTAGCCTTTATTTGGGAGTTGGTGTTTGTCTTTGGAGCTCGGTTATTGGCGAATCTCTAAGGTCCTCCTCTATGCTTAAAAATTGTGAAAGAGTAGCTTTCTTTTGGGATTCTATTTGGTTGTTCTCTGGAGTATTCTTTGGTTTTCTTATTGGGTATTCTTTGGAACTTCTGTTGGCACTTCTTGGTAGACTTGGCTATTGGGGTTTCAATCGGACTTACTGCACGGTATTATCTATGGCATATGTGTCTCGGTCTTTATTGGTGTGTTACTGGCATTCCTGATTGGAAATTCTTCAATGGCATTCTATAGAATTCTTAGTGGCCATTTATCTAGTAATTACATATTGGGCAATCCTTGCTACTTTCTTATTGGAGCATTGTTTCGGGTATTTCCTTTAGTGCTCCTCAGTAGGTTTGGTATATGGAATTCCTATCATACTTATTGTATAGTACTACTTACAGTATTCTGTGGAATTCTTAGTGGGCATTCTACTAGTATTTTTCTTGTTGGCACTTATTGGAAGTTTTACACTTGGAATCTTGTTCAGACTTATTATCTCATATTGCTTACGGTATGCAGTGGAATACTTTGGGCTTACTTGGTGGTAAGTTGAATAAAGTTTGCACTCAGCAAATGGTGATGATGTCTTGGAGTTGGTCAAATATGGGATGCATCTACTTTGGCTATCCTTTGACTTCCTATTTGGTACTTGTTGGACTTCTACTGGAAATTCGTATGTGGGGTATTTCTTTGGCATTCTTCTTGTCATTAATATGTGATATTAATTTTATCTACAGTATCTTTGCTTTAGTCTTTAGTTGGTATTTTCTCGGCATTCTTGGTTGGGATTTCTATTTGGGATTTTCCTACGAGTATCTTACTTCGTGTCTTGCTTAGCAACCAATGAAGAGTGGTTAGAGTTGGATTTCAGATGATGTTGAGTTCTACCGGAAGAAGAATTGCGAGGACGCAATTATTTTAAGGGGGGGGGGGAGAATGTGATAACCCGAATTCGGCATGCATTTAATGGCATTTAACTGCATTTAATTAAATGCTTAATTAGTTAAATCAACCATTTTGCACTATTATGATATTTCTTTTGGAAGCATTTAATAATTTTTATATTGATTAATTAAAAGATTATTACCTATTTCTATTGATTATAGTAATTGGATTTATTCTCTTGTATTTAATTAAGTGTCATCTTAAATGTCAGTATTTAATTGCATTTGATTACGTGTTTATATTAACTTGTTTATTTGTATCTTAACATTAATTTCATAATTCTTGAAAATAATCTAGAAATAGTTAAATTATTTATTTTTAAATGAATATTGATTATTTTGATTATTTTACTTTTCGGTTTTAGTTTTGTTGTATTTAATTACTCAGTTTTCAATTAAATGAGAAAAGTAACTCCGAGCCGGAGTGAATTTTAAACTATTCTACTATTCTACTTTTCAAAAATTATAGTTTTATATTATTATTCATCATTTGATTAGCGATCGTTTATTGACCGTTCGATCGTAGCATTTCAAAAATGAAAGTTAGAGGAACATTTTTCGGATTTCGTGAATAGCGTTTCTAGTTTAATTTAGCTAGTTTTAGTTAGTTTTCATTAAAATTGCATTGTTTTAACTTGAATTCGGTTAAATGGCATCAAAATAAGCTTGTTTGACCATATTTTCACTTAAGCTTGACCTTGCAAAATGACCAAAATGCCCTTTGTCATCTTTTATAAATAAAACAAGGAAAAAATCAAAACAAAACAAATCCCTAAATGCCCATTTTGTCCCCCCTTGGCCAAAGGTTTGAGGAAAAAGAAAGAAAAATTGATGTTGCATTTTTAGGCCAAAATCTTGCATGGAATCGAACGAGGATCGTGGCTCGGGTCCTTGCGGGTCTTGGTCTTCAATCATTGTGAGGGTTTTCACGCTTTTGTGCATTTTAAATAAAATTTAAATTTTGTTTCAATTTCTTAGATTTGTTATATGTTGTGTTTAAATGCCTTTTGTTGCTTGAATTAGGTTTTATAATGATCGTAGAGCATTGTTTGATGGTTATTTAGAGATTTTTACGGCTGAAATTGCGTATTTGAAATTGAGGAAGAAGAATGAATAGTGATTTTGAATAGTAAAACCCTAGAATTTCAAATTTTGATCCGAATTGCGATTTCTTGATTTGGATAGGTACCATTAATGATAGAAAGATAAAATGTGCAATAAAAATGGATCGGCCTTTGTTAAAATTAGAAATTTGACAAAGAAATGGAAATGGGCCGTTTGACCAAAAGTTGACCGTGCTCGAATTGAGTTGGGGTTTTTGCTATTGAGGGCATAGAAGCACTTTTGGCGCTGTCGTGGCATTGATTGAGTGACCGATTGGCATAGCTGTAGTTCAAATGCAGCAGGTGGACGTTCGGGCTTTGGTTGGGAAAGTGAGGTTTAGTGACATAGAAATGTTCCTTGTAGTGCCTAAGTGAATGTAGTGAAATCGGTTTCCAAATCCTGTAGCTCGTTTGCTCGTAATTGCCTTTGGAAGTTAGGGATTGAATAGTGATATTTGTCGTTTTCGTGTTTAATTGATGTTCTTGTTGAAGTTAATGATAATCATGCTTGAAAAGTTAATTGATTGCTGTTATTGATTGTAAATGCTTGACATCTCGTTTATCGCCACTAAACTGCACTTTCGTGCTATTGGTCGTTTATTGCTTGTATCTCGTATTGCATTACATTGTGTCAGGCGTGTGAGTGATGGGCCTCTCTGGGCAGTCTTGGGCTGCCAGGGTTGATTTGCTCTAGCTCCGTGTCCTATTCCCATTTTCGTTAAGGGTGCCGCCTTGGGTGATTTGGGTCGTAGATGTGTCGTGGTACTTTCGGAGTACACCTAGTGGAAGTTATAAGGTGGTTGCACGCTTATTGTCATCGTTGTCAACATCAAGCTCGAGATTGATGTAATGCTAGTGGAATCGAATCGCATGGTACATTGCTCGTTTGAGTGAACCGTAGCCTTCAAAGTGTGGTATAGCTTTGATTGGTTGTGTTAATGCTTTCTTTAATTGTTATTGTATTCTTGATTATATTGATAGTTGATTGTATTGAATATATGGTTTAACTGTCTTATTTGCATTGCACGATCTTCTTTCTCCCCACCTCGGTATCTGTCTCGCCCTCACTGAGTATACGTGTTGTTTATACTCACTCATCACCACCACATTTCAGGAAATGCCATGTTAGCTGGAAAGATCGTGATTATGTGAAAGTTCATGCTTGAAGAGTTGTCTTGTGTGCTATGTGACTTGAGTTGTCAAAGATGCAAAGATGTATGTTTCATGTGTTGTTTGGATTTCATGTTTAAAAGGAAAGTAATTTAAGTTTTACTAGGTTATTGAAGTGATTTGAAAAGCTAGTTTATGTATTCAGTTAGTATAGTTTAACTTTATTACATATATGTAATTGTCTAAAGGGAAAAAAAAGTTAGAATAGTTTGGGTACCTAGAAATATGTATATTTGCTGGGATTAATTGTTGAGAACCAAGGCTCGGATGGCCTTGAGGTGGTTGAATGGTTGGACACGGTGCTGGTCCTCTTATATGTTATTACAGGTTTTACATTTTGCCTAGAAACAAGGGCGACTCCGTCCGTCTTTCCCTAAATTTTATGCCCGGGTTTGGAATTGGGTTGTGATAGATTGGTAGATAGAACTTCCGGTCTCGAGAGGGACCGGGGTGTTACAAACACCTTGTCGCCGACCTCAAACTCTAGACTCCGTCTCCGTCGGTCTGCGTAACTTTTCTGCCTGCTTTGGGCAGTAAGCATCCGTTTACAGATGAGGTGGACATTATCAGTAGTCTTCATAAGTTCTGGTAGTAGTGTCGGGTCAAAAGTCTTCGTCTTACCTACTTCATCCCTGTAAATTGGGGATCAACACTTACGTCCATACAATGCCTCAAATGGGGCCATTCCGATAGTGGCCTGATAATTGTTATTATAAGCGAACTCCGCTAAAGACAGATATTTCTCCCAACCTTTTCCGAAGTCTAAAACACACACCCTCAGCATATTCTCCAGAATCTAAATAGTTCTCTTAGATTGTTCATCAGTCTGAGGGTGATAAGCCGTGCTGAAACTCAACTTCGTTCCCAAACCTTCTTGTAATCGCTTCCAAAATCGGGAAGTAAAATGAGGATCCTTATCCGACACAATACTCACAAGCATCCTGTGCAACCTTACAATATCCGCCACATACATATCTCCCAGTTTCTCAGGACTATCCTCCTTGTTCATCGATAAGAAGTGCGCTGACTTGGTCAATCTATCCACTATGGATCAAATGGCGTCATGACCCTTTTGTGACCTGGGCAGGTCCATGACAAAGTCCATAGTTATGTGTTCCCATTTCCATTGAGGAATTTCCAATGGTTGAAGTAAACCTGCTGGTCGTTGATGTTCTGCTTTGACTCTCTGGCAAGTTAAACACCGTGCCACAAACACCGCGATTTCCCTCTTCATGTTATTCCTTCAATAGTGTTGCTTCAAATCCCTGTACATCTTTGTTCCGCCGGGGTGAATAGTGTATCTGGAGTTATGGGCTTCTTCAAGAATCTTCTTTTTCAACTCTGTCTCATTAGGAACACAAATCCGATTCCTAAACCTCCAAAAACTATCATCATGAAACTTGAAATCTATGTTGCTTTCTTTAATCTTCTGAAACTATTGATCCTTCTGTTGAGCCTCTTGTAATTCAAACAACAAAGTCGATTGAACGTGTGTAGTGGCAAATAGTAACCCTTTTTGAGTCAATTGTGGTTTCCACAAAAATGCTTCCTCTAACAACTCATGCACCTTAAATTCCAATTTTGCCATGCTCGCTTTCCGACTTAAGGCATATGCAACTGCATTTGCTTCACCGGGCACATAATTGATTGTGCAGTTATAATCATCCAAAAGCTCCATCTACCATCTTTGCCTCATGTTCAACTCTTTTTGTGAGAACAAGTATTTCAAGCTCTTGTGATCAGTAAACACCTCGAACTTGTTACCCCATATATAATGTCTCCATTTCTTGAGTGCAAACACAATAGCCACTAACTCCAAATCATGCGTCGGGTAGTTTAATTCATACGGCTTCGGTTTCCTAGAAGCATACGCAATCACTCTACCATTTTGCATCGGCACACAACCCAGTCCTTCCTTCGAAGCATCGCTATAGATTACAAAACCTTGACTCTCTTCAGGCAATGCAAGAACAGGTTCGGTAGTCAATCTCTTCTTCAATTCTTGAAAGTTGTTCTCACACTTGTCATCCTACACGAACTTTGTTTTCTTTTGAGTGAGTTTTGTAAGCGGTCCTGCGATCTTTGAGAAATCCTTCACGAACCTCCGATATTAGCCGGCTAGACCAAGAAAACTCCGAACCTACGTAACATTTTTCGGCTTCTTCCAAGACATCACTGCTTCTATCTTTGCTGGGTCTACTGCTATTCCCTCTTGGGATATGATGTGCCCCAAGAATGCAATCTGCCGCAACCAAAATTCGCATTTGCTAAACTTCGTATACAATTGATGCTCTCGAAGTTTCTGCAGTACCAATCGCATATGTTGTTCATGCTCAGCCTCGGATTTCGAGTATACTAAAATATCATCAATAAAGATCACCACAAATTGGTCCAAGTAGGGTTGAAACACCCTGTGCATCAAGTCCATAAAAGCTGCAGGGGCGTTAGTTAGCCCAAATGCCATCACCACATATTCATAATGCCCGTATCTCGGCCTGAAAGCTGTTTTAGGCACATCCTCCTTTTTCATTCGCAATTGGTAGTACCCTTGCCACAAGTCGAGCTTCGAATACACTTTGGCTCCCTGAAGTTGATCAAACAACTCGTCGATCAGTGGAAATGGGTATTTATTCTTGACGATCACTTGGTTCAATCCTCGGTAATCGATGCATAGTCTCAACGTTCAGTCTTTCTTCTTTACAAATAGGATTGGCTCACCCCACGGAGAAGAGCTTGGTTGAACAAACCCCTTCTTCAACAATCCTTGCAATTGGTCCTTCAATTCTTGTAGCTCAGTTGGTGCCATACGATAGGGAGCTTTAGATATCGGCTGGGTACTAGGCAGTAATTCTATAATGAACTTGATCTCCCAATTTGGGGATAAACCGGGCAATTCTTCTGGAAACACATCCGCATAATCTTTAATCACTGGTATCTCCTCCAACTTAGCTTTGTCCGACGGCTTGTTGATGAGGTAAGCTAAGTATCCACTACATCCTTTTCTCAAGGACTTCACCGCTTTCGTAGATAAAATGGTGGAACTCCCAGTGAAGTCTCTTCGACCCATTACCTCTAGTATTGGTTGACCAGGTATCTAGAATGTTACAATCTTCGTCTGGAAATCTAGTTAGGCATGATGTTTTGTCAACCAGTCCATCCCTAAGATGACTTCATAGTCTCGAAAGTGTAATACAATAAGATTGGCTGATAATTCTCTATCTTTAATTTGGATTTTACATGCTTTACAATTTGAGCGAGTAACAAGCTTAGAACCCATCGGAGTACCAACTTCTAATTCGTAAGTCAAACATACAACTCGTAGTTTCACACGTTGCACACATAAGGGAGTAATAAATGAATGAGTAGCACCTGGATTAATTAGCACCCTAACAGGTTGATTCAGTATCAAGAATGTACCTTGAACAACAGCGGTCTGCTCAGGAAGCTCCTTGCACTCAATAGCATAAGCTCGGGCCTGAACTCTAGGAACTGGAGTCTTGCCTCTACTAGCTGGTTTAATTTGATTTTGTCCACCTTTCCATTTAGGACAATCCTTGACCTGGTGTTGATTGCTGCCACACCCTACACATCGTCCCGATTTTCTCCAACACTGGGCCTCGGTGTGACCCTTCCTGTTACAGTAAGAACATGTGACAGTCTGAGTAACAGGTGAACTACCTGTGGATCCGTGGGTGGAAGAGGCTAATGGTGCTTTAGTTGGGCCACGATTATTAATTGGTCTGTTCTGGCTCTGGCCTTGACTACGACTCTAACTCTGGAATTTCCTCTGTTGACTTGAAGGCTGATATGGTTTCTTGTTCGGCTGGCTTGAACCGGCTCTATCAAGTTTCCTCTTCTCAACTCGGGAGGCAGCAGCAAGGAGAGCATAATAGGTAGTAAAGTCATGCGAAGCCAACTGGTCCTAAATTTCTGGCCTCAATCCATTCGTAAATTTCCACATCTTCGACTCAAGGTACCAACCATATATTGAGCATAACGGGACAATCGGTCAAAGCGAGCCTTATACTGGGCCACTGTCATGTTACCCTGGTTCAAGTGCATGAATTCCTCAATTCGTCTATGCTTGGAAACTACAGGTACGTATTTTTCCTTGAATGCCTTAACGAAATTACCCTACAAGCGAGGTATATGATCAGTTTCCCAAAGTGCCTCCACAGTGTGCCACCAATGCTCAGTATCCCCGTGCAATAGAAACACAGCGAACTCAACTTTTTCCTCATCAGTATAGTCAAGTGGCCTGAAAATCATTTCAATCTCAGACAGCCAAGCCTCTGCCTTTTCATCATCAGCTTTGCCGTGGAATTTGGACGGGCGAAAGTCAAGGAACTCCCGCATTCTGCTATTTCTCCCATTGTTACCATCATTCCTGTTGTTGTTGTTGTTGTTGTTGTTTGCTTCACGTGCATCTTGACGTTCCATCACTCGTAACACGCAATCCATAGCATTCACCATCATATTAAGCATAGCCATGTCGGGATTAGTTTGATGAGCATCTCCGGCTCCTTGAGGCTCATCGCTCCTATTAGTATTGCGGGTACTAGGGCCAGCCATCTATAGGCACAGATTATTATGCACAATTTATTGGAATACGACAAACAAGAATTTAATGTATAAGGTATGCAACGTACAATTTGATATAGACACACAATTCTCGAAACAGTTAAGACATGTTAATCGCATAAGCACATAGAAACAGAGAAGGCACCATTGATATTGTCACACAATAACACACATAAACAAGTCATCCCGATAATCTTAGGGCTTCTACCCATGGTCCGAGAGTTAAACCTAGTTTAAGCAATCCAAGCTCTTATACCATTTCTCTAAGGTGTTACGCCCCAACCCGACCTATTGAGGTTAGACTAGGGAGTGATATAAACATTCAAGTCATTTCACATACTTAATCGTTCATGAAGGTTTAACACTTAACGTTTAGCCTAAACTCCATAAATTCTCTGAAAAATTGACAGCATAACGGCTGTAATTGGGCTCTTTAGTTTGACCTAATTCTCTAAACGCCTACGAGTTATCTCAAAGTCTCGTTTGATTAACAACCTAGCATGATAACTCTGTCTCGCTTGTTTGTTAATCCTTGTTACAAAAGTACTTGTTGATCTTAGCCTACCAATGAGTACCTGCTTAAGATTGGATCGATTTATTTTACTTAATCCTTTACCCAATACTTCATAAGTCTGTGATAGATACTAACCAGTAGCAATAGAAAAAATTACCATAGGAGTGTCTATCTAGTTATGATCAGTACAACCCAAAATTTGACCCAAAATTACAACGGGGGTCATTTACAATACAACAACAAGCAACATAAGAAATAGTCTTCAAGCAATATATCGTTCACAAAATGGTCATAGTCAAGTAAGGCACGTAGGGAAAGCAATCATTCCAAGGAGTCATCAATAGGCACGTTGTCCTCGGGTACCTGTTCCTGGTCTTCTTCACCTGAGATGATAAAAGAGGGTGAGTCCTTATGAACTCAGTGAGGAGGAATGAGAAATACGCTTTGAAACTCTTTTTCCGGTTAACTTATGAAAAACCCATTTTTGAAAACATGTCACGTATTACAAGTAATAAGAATCAAATTAAGCAACAGATACAATTACCAATCATTTCAAGGATACGGTGAGCATTTGCTCTCAATATCGATTTCGATACGATTGTTGCGGCCGACTTCAATAATCCACTTATCGCTTCCATTTGGGTGTACTCCGGATGTACCCCAAAAATCTACGACCCAACTCTCCGAGGGTGGAATGCCAAGCGAGAGAGGGAATTGGACCATGGTAGTCACGATAGCACCGGCAAGCCCAATGCCGCCCGGCGTGCATGAAACGCTACCATGCCACAATGAAAGGTTGCAACCTTGTATGAAATGCACATTTATAACATTTAACATATCACATTAGGAGGACAACCAAGTAGGTTGCCTCCGAGCAGTTATAAGATCGCATGTTGACAAGTAAACACGCAAGGCATGCTATGTCAGGTAATTTCACTTGTAAAATGCATGGAGTTATATGAATAGTAAAAGGACAGCCATGTAACACATGTGAATCAAGTCATATAACTCATTTCGGGGTTCACGCAATCAAATAATAAGATTATACAACATGCAACGACATCTACGTGGGACCGGGTGCAAAAAAGGTATACTTGTCAACATGTAATCATCGGAATCACATTTAGGGCTATAAAGGCAACTATGGGCAGCCTACTAATCATATAATTAAACACGATATCCATAGGATCAACACTTAGCGAGTTTTTCTAGTCACTAGGGTTTCAATTCATGCTCACCCGTGCGATTAAGTCCCAAGTTGTCATGTAATTGAACTCAAGCCATGCATTGATTAATTAAAACACCCTCAAGCATTCAAAACAGCCCACAAACATCCAAGTGCCACAATCCCAAGCATTTAACACAACAAGAGAAGTTACAATAATTTTCAAAGCATATCACTAGATGAAAACCTCACTGCAATGGACTGTATTCTCACAATCATTGAGACAAGAAAAAAATCTCCAATTCCAGTGAACAAATTGTCAAATTAAAGCTTAAGGAGTTAACTAAATCCAGAAACAAACTTCGCATCATTTGGAGTTCGGATTCAAGAGTTATAGCTAAAACTGTGAGACTACGCAAAACTGTCCAGATTTGCACACATTTCAATACATGTCGTTTTTGAGGAACTTAGGGTCAGATTTAGCCTTAGTCTATTTTTGACAAAAATGTTCCGAACTGAAACATATAGCAGCCTTCCAAATTTCATGCATTTTGGATACCATTTACTAAGTCAAAACTGGTTCGTTCTACAAGGACAGTGAATCTGTCAAAACCTGCTTCATTTTCCCAGAATTTTCAGATTTGGACACCTTTCGATGTTTTGCCATTTTGGAGACCTTAGAGCCAAAATTGGCTTTGGCCTATTTCTACAACAAATGCTCATAACTTGCAAAAATAGTCACCTACCAAATTTCACGCATTTTCAACATCATTTACCTGGTCATAATCACTTCGTTCCAACAAGTCAGAAGACTGTCCATTTATGCGATTTCACCTATCTTCACATTCTAGCCAAATATCTTGCCATGCATGTTTACAAAAGCTCATGTACACACATATATCACAAGTACAGAGGTAAAAATAGACATTTAAAGGCATGCATGTAGTTTTTGAAAGCTTTTCAAAAGAGTTTTAGCCATCACCTTAGCAAGACAACAATGAAGATGCACAAAGCTCTTGATGATGCACAAGGTCGTCTTTTCTCCTTGCTTAGCCGAGAGACAACTTGAGATTCTCTAATTCCTAGCTTAGTAACCATGTTCTTAGTATGTGCAAGTGGCTAGAACAAACAGAAAATGAAATAGGAGCTATCAAATATACCTAAGGGCCAAATGAGTGTTCTATGAGCTTGCATGCATGTTTCTTTGCTTCTAGCTTGCTTGGTTGAGTTCCTTAGTGGCTTCAAGGTCTTGATCAACCTTAGGATGATGAGCTTAAGCTATGGAGAGTGAGATTGCAGCCAAGGCCGAGAGAGAGATAGAAGAAATGAGAGAGTAAATGAGAGAAAGAGAGAATGTGAGAAAGAATGAAAAGCTTAAGCATTTTGGTCGGCCTTGAGCTTCACAAAATTCTGATTTTGTGTCTTCAAGAGCATATTTTGAATTGTCTAGCATGGGAAATTGAGTGGGTCAAGATTTTGGTGCATTGGGTAGGGTTTTGAGTCATTTTTTTATGCTTTGTGTCATAGGTTGTCTAGGTATGAATTTTGAAATATACAATGCTTGTCAAATGCTCCATGTGGTCGGCCAAGCTAGTAGAAAATTTTGAATTTTTGTCTTGGTTGAGCTTATTTTATTGCATGTGCTTGGAATATGCAAAAGAATTAAGAATAAAGAATAAGAATGTTTAGCTTTTGGTGCAAATTTCGTCTTCTAGTGAGTTGAATTAGCATTTTAATATTAGTTAGTGGAGTTTGTAGGATTAATTAATGATCTAGTGATTCGTGTAAGATGCTTTCTTGCTTAGCGTGTGGGCATGCTTACCTAGGTCTAGGGCACGCACTACGAGGTAAGGCACGAACTACGAGATGAATGCTTGTTTTCCAAGTAAATGCATACTACCCTAAATGAATGCACGTAATTCAATGCAACGTACATAAAATGAGACACGACTCTTAAACCTAGGTCAAGGCACGTAAATCTAGGTTAGGGCATTCGTAACGAGGTATCGCACACAAATCGATGTTGGGCCTCACAGCTTGAGTGGTGGTCGGCTTGTGTGGGTTAGTTGGATCCCTGCATGAGCAGCGACGTCCGCCCCTAGTTGTCTCTTTATTCGCTGGCTGAGTGCTTACGTTGCCTCGGTCTTTCGGTCGGTTTCCTGTGTTGCGTACCTACAAAGAAACTAGTCTAAAGTCACATCGTCCATCGGTTGCCTTGCGTCTGCCCCCGGGGACGACGTGGGGCGAACCCCTAAGCACATCTTGTGTTCTACGCTGTTCACTCCAACAAGTGCGGCACACGTCGCCCGTGGGGCATCGCTCGATCTCTCGGATACGGCATACCATGACGGTATGAGGTCCTTGGCCTGTCTTTGCTCGAAAACAGCGTTCTTCGCTAATCGCGTACGACGGTCGTGCGCTCGTCTCGAGCCGTCATCCCTTAGGGGACAATGTGCCTCGTGCGATGCCGGTGTCGATGAGTAATGCTACCTAGTTGATCCTGCCCGTAGTCATATGCTTGTCTCAAAGATTAAGCCATGCATATATAAGTATGAACTAATTAAGACTGTGAAACTACGAATGGCTCATTAAATCAGTTATAGTTTGTTTGATGGTATCTACTACTTGGATAACCGTAGTAATTCTAGAGCTAATACATGCAACAAACCCCGACTTCTAGAAGGGATGTATTTATTAGATAAAAGGTCGATGCGGGCTCTGCCCGCTGCTGCGATGATTCATGATAACTTGACGGATCACATGGCCCTCGTGCCGGCGACGCATCATTCAAATTTTTGCCCTATCAACTTTTGATGGTAGGATAGTGGCCTACCATGGTGGTGATGGGTGACGGAGAATTAAGGTTCGATTTTGGAAAAGGAGCCTGAGAAACGGCTACTACATCAAAGGAAGGCAACAGGTGCGTAAATTACCCAATCCTGACACGGGGAGGTAGTGACAATAAATAACAATACCGGGCTCAAAGAGTTTGGTAATTGAAATGGGTACAATCTAAATCCCTTAACAAGGATCCATTAAAGGGCAAGTCTGGTGCCAGCAGCTATGGTAATTCCAGCTGCAATAGCATATATTTAAGTTGTTGTAGTTAAAAAGCTCATAGTTGGACTTTGGGATGGGTTGGCCGGTCCACCTTAGGTGTGCACCGGTTGTGTCGTCCCTTCTGACGACAATGCGCTCCTGGCCTTAACTTGCCGGGTCGTGCCTCCAGCGCTGTTACTTTGAAGATATTAGAGTGCTCAAAGCAAGCCTACACTCTATATACATTATCATGGGATAACATTATAGGATTTCGATCCTATTAAGTTGGCCTTCGGGATCGAAGTAATGATTAACAGGGACAGTCAGGGGCATTCGTATTTCATAGTCAGAGGTGAAATTCTTGGATTTATGAAACATGAACAATTGCGAAAGCATTTGACAAGGATGTTTTCATTAATCAAGAACGAAATTTGGGGGCTCAAAGACGATCAGATACCGTCCTAGTCTCAACCATAAACGATGCCAACCAGGGATCGGCGGATGCTGCTTTTAGGACTCCGTCGGCACCTCATGAGAAATCAAAGTTTTTGGGTTCCGGGGGGAGTATGGTCGCAAGGCTGAAACTTAAAGGAATTGACGGAAGGGCACCACCAGGAGTGGAGCTTGCAGCTTAGTTTGACTCAACACGGGGAAACTTACCAGGTCCAGACATAGTAAGGATTGACAGACTGAGAGGTCATTCTTGATTCTATAGGTGGTGGTGCATGGCCGTTCTTAGTTGGTGGAGCGATTTGTCTGGTTAATTTTGTTAACGAACGAGACCTCAGCCTGCTAACTAGCTATGCGAAGGTATCCCTCTGCTCTAGCTTCTTAGAGGGACTACGGCTTTTTAGGCCGCAGAAGTTTGAGGCAATAACAAGTCTGTGATGCCCTTAGATGTTCTGGGCCGCACACGCGCTACACTGATGTATTCAACGAGTCTATAGCCTTGGTCGACAAGCCCGGGTAATCTTTAAAATTTCATCGTGATAGGGATAGATCATTGCAATTGTTGGTCTTGGACGAGGAATTCCTAGTAAGCGCGAGTCATCAGATCGCGGTGACTACGTCCTTACCCTTTGTACACATCACCCGTCGCTCCTACTGATTGAATGATCCAGTGAAGTGTTCGG
>CM075765.1:41752647-41762647 GCA_037974665.1 Ehretia macrophylla
CTTGACAAGCAGTGGGGTCACGCATGGGGCACGATAGGGCAAGCAGTTGGGCCACGTGGTACGCGTGCATGGGGTGCCCATGCCACGCATGGGGCTCCCGTGCCGCACGATGGTGCGCATATGTGGCCCGCATACCACCCAAGGGTGTTCGCATGGGGCGCCCATGCCGCACGATGGCACGCGCATGCCGTACTAAGGTGCATGCATGGGTCGCCCATACTGCACAAAGGTGTGCGCATGGTATGCGGATGTGGCACGATGGTGCACGCATGAGGCCCACATGTCGCACGAAGGTGTGCGCATGGGGCATCCATGACGCACGATAGTGTGCGCATGGGCGCCCATACTGCCCGATGGTGCGCGTATGCTGCACGAAGGTGCGCGCATTGGGCTCCCATGCTACACGAAGATGAGCGCTTAGGGTGCCCATGCCGGACGATGGTGCGAGCATGCCGCACGAAGGTGCGCGCATGGGGTGCCCATGCCGCTTAATGGTGCTAACATGCAGAACAATAATGCGCGCATGGGGGGCACATGCAGCACTCTGGTGCGTGCATGCGGCACTCTGGCCCGCAAGCCGCAAGAAGGTATGCACATGGGGCGCCTATGCCGCACGATCGTGCTGGCATGAGGCTTCCATGCCGCTCGATGGTGTGCGCATGCCGCAGGATGTTGCACGCATAGGGCGCGCATGCCGCACTCTGGTGCACACATGCGGCCCGTATGCCGCCCGAAGGTACGCGTATGGGGTGCCCATACCGCACGATGGGGTGCGCATGGGGCACCCATGCCGCACGATGGTGCGCTCATCGGGCGCGCATGCCGTATGATGGTGCGCGTATGGGGCCCACATGCTGCACGATAGTGCGTGCATGGGGCGCCCATGCCGCACAATGGTGCGCACATGCCGTACGAAGGTGCGCTCATGGGGTGCCCATGCCGCACTATGGTACGGACATTGGGCGCGCATGCCGCACGATGGTGTGGACATCGTGGCCCGCATACCGCATGAAGATGCGCGCATAGGGCGCCTGTGTCGCACGATGGTGGGCGCAAGTTGGGGCACTATTGGGGCAAGGCTGGGGCACTGTTTAGGCACGACTTGGGCACTATGGGGGTACACTTGGGGGATGATGGGGGATGTTGAGGGACAGCTTTGGCACTACTAGGGACGTTGGGCGCGACGGGCAATGTTAAGCAATCGGGGGTATTGGCCATACGGAAAGTATTATGACACGAATGTGGACATTGATATTCTTTTACAAGTGGTTTCCAAATCTACAAAGTAGTCTTAACCTTTGCCTTGTCTGACAAACAGTTCGTCACATTTGTGCAGCGAAATAGATTAATCGGTTTCCCAACCAACCAAAAAAAAATTTAATGCCAAATATCATGTAAACGCATTAATTTATGAATTAATATAAATTTTCCTGAATTTTCTGGTATTTTTTTCTGATTTTTCCCTATTTTTTGTAATTTTTAAATATTAAAAATTAGTTTTTCGAAAAAAATATTTTTGAATATCAATTAATAAATTAATGTATGGATTAATATATTTTTTCTGAATTTTCTACTATTTTTTCTGATTTTTCCCTATTTTTCTCAATTATTAAATATTAAAATATATTTTTTTGAAAAAAATAATTTTGAAGCATTTGGATATCATATGCTATCAATAACGAGCAAGTAGGGTATGAAGATCATGCCATATGGGGCCTTTTATAGTGTAAAACACCTATTATGAATCTCTGGCAAAATGTACGCTACTATTGTCACTTGAGTTTTTGCATCTAAATGTACTATAGGGGGTATGTGGTGTCAAGCCCCCTGGTCAAGGTCCATGCGGGGGGACATTGTGGGAACTTCGTGGCACATTGTGGGCTATATCGTGGGCTATATTGTGGGCGGGAATGCCTATCAAGTGAATAACGCCGAGGAATTTCATTGCATTCCCGTGCATTGGGGCCGTGCCATCCCTGCCCTACATTTCCCCGGCATGTCCCTCGGCATGGCACTAGGATGGCTAATGAGGAACATGGTTGCTTCCCTAGCCCCTCATTATCCATCTTGGTGTCGCAACACCGTCGACGTAATTGGGATAACTAATGAGGGGGCGAGTGGTTGCCCAAGCACAAAAATAGCCATCCCTGTGCCGCCGGCTAGGTACACGTTGGGGGACATTCCCTTCCCCCGACGTGTCGTTGGGCCTGTGCGATGAGCGAATCACCTAGCACACGAAGCCATGGCTATTGACGAGTGGATACGCGCAGCCATGGTCTAGTGTCATAGCGATCCAAGCACCGCGTGGGCTTGGGTGGCTCTTGGGGGACGGTTGGGGCAAGCGTGGTGCGCGAATTGCCTATTATACGTGGCATTGGCTTTCGTTAAGCAACGACGCGAGCGTTGCGATGAGACGATTGCTGATGCTTCAATGTCATGGCGATCCAAACACCATGCAGCCTTGAATCCATCCCCCAGTGGGTTTTGACGTGCCTGTGTGATGCATAAATCGCCTAGAACACGACGCCATAGTTCTTGCTGAGTCATAATGCGACGGACGTGGTGTAGTGTCATGGCGATCCAAGCACTGTGTGGGCAAGAAGGTAGTTTGCTTGTCCTGTTCCGTGCATACGGGGGGATGGTGGGAGGCAAGCGTGATGCGCGAATCGCCTAGCACATGTGGCATTGGCTTTTGTTAAGCAGCGATGCGAGCTTTACGATTAGACAATTACTGATGCTTCAATGTCGTGGCAATCCAAGCCCTATGCGGCCTTGAAGCCGTCCCCTGGTTGGTTCTGATAGGCCTGTACGATGCGCGGATCGCATATCACACGACGCCATGGTCCTTGCTGAGTCGTAATGCGACGGACGTTGTCTAGTGTCGTTGCAATCCAAGCACCGTGTGGGCAGGAAGGTAGTTTGCTTTTCCCGTTTCGTGCATACAGGGGGACGGTGGGGGGCATGCGTGATGCGCGAATCACCTAGCACGTGTGGCATTGGCTTTCGTTAAGCAACAACGCGAGCGTTGCGATGAGACGATTGCTGATGCTTCAATGTCGTGGCGAGCCAAGCACCATGCGGCCTTGAAGGCGTCCCCCGGTTGGTTCTGACGGGCCTGTGTGATTCGCGAATCGCCTAGCACACTACGCCATGGTCCTCGTTGAGTCGTAGTGTGACAGACGTGGTCTAGTATAGTGGCGATCTAAGTACCGCGTGGGCAGGAAGTTAGTTTACTTGTCCCGTACAGTGCGTACAGGTGTATACAGGGGGATGGTGGGGGCATGCGTGATGCGCGAATCGCCTAGCACATATGGCGTTGGCTTTTGTTAAGAAACAACGCGAGCGTTGCGATGAGACGATTGCTGATGCATCAATGTTGTGGCAATCCAAGCACCATGCGGCCTTGAAGCTGTCCCCCGGTTGTTTCCGATAGGCCTGTGCGATGCGTGAATCGCCTAGCACAAGACGCCATGTCATGCCCCAACCTGACCTATGAAGGTTAGACTAAGGTGTGATCTAAACATTCAAGTCATATCACGTACTTAATCGTTCAAGAGGGTTTAACACTTAACGTTTTAGCCTAAACTCCACAAATTCTCCGAAAAACTGGCAGCATAACGGCTGTAGTTAGGACCTTTTAGTTTGACCTAATTTCTAAACACCTCAAGTTTTCCAATAATTAATCCAATTCCATTATGGACTCCTATTTTGTCTCATCAACCGATATGCCTAGTAGTTTATCTTGAAGGTCTCGTTTGGTTAATAAGCCTAGCATGATAACTATCCCGTTTATTTATCAATTTTCAATCATGCAAGTACCTATTATTCTTTAGTTTACAAATAAGCACCTAAGTGGAATTAGATATAATTGACTTAGTTGATTTTTCACCTAGAGGTTTAATTGCCTATGATAGCTACTATTCAAGATAATGAAAGCAAATAACCAAAAAAAAAGAAGTTCGTTCGGTTATAGATAGTACAATCCCAAAATTAGACCCAAATTACAACAGGGTCATTTACATCAATAAAATGAATAGTTTGCAATCAAACACAACATCAATATAGCAACCACTTTCAGGCAAAGCACAAAAGCACGTAGTCACTCCAAGGAATCGTCAACAAGCACATTTACTTTGGGTATCTGTTCTAAATCTGTTGTACCTGTGACAAAAAAGAGGGTGAGTCCTTATGAACTCAGCGAGGGGGAACGAGAGATAACGTTTTGAAATCCTTTTCCGGTTAAACTTATGAAAAACCTTTTTTGAAGGGATGACATTATATCATAAGTAAGTATATAACATAATATAAAGGTAAAGGAACACAATTGCCCGTCTTTCCTCCCCGAGGTCCTCTAGGAACCAAGCGAGAGTACTTATACACAAAGTGAAAAGGATACGATTTGATACGTACAGGACTCTAGAGGTAGCTCATACGGGCTCAAGAGGTAGCTTCCACCAAATTTAGGTGTAGCACTTTCCCCCGCATAGCACTTACTTCATGCTGTTCAAGTTCATTTTCAGTAACAGTTGTTGTGGCCGGTTTCAATCATCCATTTATCACGCCAAATGGGTGTACTCCTGATGTACCCCGAAATCCTACGACCCAACTCTCCGAGGAAGTCTAGCCCCTAAGCGAGAGAGGGAATTGGACAATGGTAGTCACGGTTGCATCGGCAAGCTCGATGCCGCCCGATGTGCGTGAAACGCTACCACGCCAGAATGAAAGGTTGCAAACTTATATGCAATGCACATTTATGACATTTAATATATCACATTAGGATGACAACAAAGTAAGTTGCCTCCGGACAGTCATAAGATTGCACATTGACAAGTAAACAAGCAAGGCACGATAAGACAAGTAATTTCACTTGAAAGGCATATGGAGTTATATGAACATTAAACAGGCAGCCATGTAACTCACGTAAATCAGGTCATATAACTCATTTCAAAGTCCACGTAATCAAATAATAAGATTATTCGACGTGCAACAACATCTACGTGGGTTTGGATGCAAGAAGGGCCTATTTGTCAACATGCAATGATCAAAATACGGGCAGCCTACTAAACATATAGTTACACACAATATCCAAAGGATCAACACGTAGCAAGTTTACCTAGTCACTAGGGTTTCCATTCCGTGCTTACCCGTGCGATTAAGCCCCAAGTCAACTCAAAATCAATCTCAAGCCATGCATCAATTAATTCAAACACCCCCAAGTATTCAAAACAGTCCACACAACATCTCAATGCCACAATCCCAAGCATTTAATACCACAAGAGAAGTTACAACAAATTTTCTAAGCATATAACTAAGTGAAACCCTCACTGCAATAGGCTGTTTTCTCAAAATCATTAAGACAAGCAAACAATCTCCAATTCCAGTAAATAAGACGTCAAATTAAATCTTAATAAGTGAACTAAATTCATAAACAAACCTTGCATCATTTGGAGTTCGGGATCAATAGTTATAGCCAAAACAGTGGGATTGCACAAAACTGTCCAGATTTGCACACATTTCAATACTTGTCGTTTTTGAGGTCCTTAGGGTCAGATTTAGCCTTAGTCCATTTCTGACAAAACTGTCTAGAACTGAAAATTATAGCAGCACACCAAATTTCATGTATTTTGGACATCATTTACTAAGTCAAAACGTGTTCGTTCTACAAGGTCAGTGCATCTGCCAAAACCTGCTTCATTTTTCCAGACTTCCAGATTTGGACACATTTTAATGATTTGCCATTTTGAAGACCTTAGAGTCAACATTAGCTTTGGCCTATTTTTACGAAAAATGTTCAAAACTGGAAAAAGAGTTACCTACCAATTTTCATGCATTTTCAACATCATTTGCCTAACCAAACTCACCTCGCAACAACAAGACAGAGAGCTGTCACAAAACCCGATTTCATCTGTCATCACCTTCAAGCCAAAATCTTGCCATGCATGGTTGTAAAAGCTTATAAACACACATATATCTCAAGTACAGAAGCAAAGTCAAACATTTAAGAGCACGCATGTGGATTTTTGAAGGATTTTCAACAGGTTTTAGCCCTCACCTTAGCAAATCAACAAGAAGATGCACAAGACTTGGATGAAGCACAAAGTTGATCTTTTTCCTTGCTTAGCTGAGACACCAACTCGATTTTCTCTATTTTTCCTAGCTTAGTGACCAAGTTCTTAGTAGGTGCATGTGGTTAGAACAAAAGGAAATGAAATGGATGCTATCAATATACCAAAGGGCCGAATGAGTGTTCTATGAGCTTGCATGTATGCCTCTTTGCTTCTAGCTTGCTTGGGCTGCCATGGCCAAGCTTGGGAGGGTCTTAGAGTGTCCTTGAGAGTTGTTAGGAGTCTTGGGAGCTCAATGGTCAGCCTTGGTCGAAAATGGAGAGAAAATGAGAGAGAGAATGAGAGAATGAGAGCTTGAGAGGGAGAAATGATGTGCTTGAGCATATGGTTGGCCTTGAGCTTCTACAAGTCTGAATGTTTATCATCTTTGAGCATTTTTGAAATGTTTTAGCATGCCTTGGGTGTGTTGGTCGAGAAAGGGTGCTTGGGGTAGGGTGTATGGGTTTATTTTATGCCTAGTGTCTTGTGTGTGTGTCATAGTTTGTCTAGGACTAATTTTAAATTGCAAAGCTTGTCACATTCCTACACATGGTCGGCCAAGTGAGCTCAAATTCTGAATTTTGTCATGTGTTAAAGCCTTATTTTATTGTAGGTTGATATATTTTAATTTCCTAGTAGTTAGAATGTAAGAGAATGTTGGGAATCTAGGGAACCTAGGTAGAATAAATTATATGAAAGTTGAGATAGTTTATTATTATTTTAGTGTTAGTGGATTTTGTAGAGATTTGAATTAGGATTATAATAATAGTTAGTGGTGTTTGTAGGATTATTTTATAGTCTAGTGCTTTGTGTAAGATTCTTTATTGATTAGCGTGTGGGCTTGCTTTCCTAGGTCTAGGGCACGTACTACGAGACACGCACAAAAATCAATACGAGGCACGAATTACGAGGTAGACACGAACTACGAGGTAGACACGTATACCATGACTAAGGCACGTACTTCAAGACTAATACACGCAATCCTAGGTGAATGCACGTAAACCAATGCAAGGTATGTAATTCAATGCAATGCACATAAATCAAGGCACAACTCTATATTTACGTTAAGGTACGTAGTTCAAGGTTAGGGCACACAAAACGAGATAATGCATATACATCGAGGTCAGGGTACGTATATCTAGGTATTGCATGTCAGTCGGGGATTAGGGCATACCATTCTAAGTCAAGGCACGAATGATGAAGCATGCACTAAAACCAAGACAGGGCACGTAATCCAAGGCCTGTCATATAATTCTTGGTCTATGGCACGCAAATCAAGGTAACACACGTTATTCGGGGTCGGGCCTCACACGTCATGGTCCTCGCTGAGTCATAATGCGACGGACAAGGTCTAGTGTCGTGGCGATACAAGCACCGCGTGGACAGGAAGGTAGGTTGCTTGTCCCGTTCTGTGCATACGGGTGCATACAGGGGGATGGTGGGGGGCATGCGTGATGCGCGAATCACCTAAAATATGTGGCATTGGCTTTCGTTAAGCAATGACGCGAGCGTTGCGATGAGACGATTACAGATGCTTCACTGTCGTGGCGATCCAAGCACCGTGCGACCTTGAAGTTGTCCCCCGGTATGTTCCCACTGGCCTGCGCAATGCGCGAATCGCCTAGCACACGACGCCATGGTCCACGCTGAGTCTTAATGCGATGGACGTGGTCTAGTGTCGTAGCGATCCAAGCTTCGCGTGGGCCGGAAGGTAGTTTGCTTGTCCCGTTCTGTGCATACGGGTGCATATAGGGCGACGGTAGGGGGCATGCGTGATGCGCAAATCACCTAGCACATGTGGCATTGGCTTTCGTTAAGCAATGACGCGAGCATTGCGATGAGATGATTGCTGATGCTTTAATGTCGTGGCAATCCAAGCACCGTGCGGCCTCGAAGCCGTCCCCCGGTGCGTTCCCACTGGCCTGCACGATGCGCGAATTGCCTAGCATATGACGTAATGGTCCTCGCTAAGTCATAATGCGACGAACGTGGTCTAGTGTCTTGGTGATCCAAGCACCACGTGGGCAGAAAGTCCACTTTCGGTTGGTACCTCAATTGCGTGAAATCGGTGCTTGGTGGGGCACCACGAAATAGGCCCTTAAGGTTGCGACATGCGGCCTAGTCATGCACCTCTTGCTGTTCCCGTCCCATATCCCTCATAAATTCTTCGTGCTTAGCGGTGCGTGCTCGGGCCATCTTGCCGTTTCCGTTCCCTTGAAGGGCTTCGTTTGCCTAGACAGTGGGGTAGTTACCAACTTGGTGGTCTAGGGAAAGCGAACATGATAGCGCGTGGCTGGTGGACGGCTTGTGTGGGTCGATTGGATCCTGCTTGAGCAGCGACGTCTGCCCCTACTTGCCTCTTCATTCGCTTGCCGAGTACTAACGTTGCCTCGGTCGGTAGGTCGGTTTCCTGTGTTGTGTACCTACAAAGAAGGTAGTCTAAAGTCACATTGCCCATCTTTTGCCATGCGTCTACCTCCGTGGACGACGTGGGGCGAACCCCTAAGTACGTCCCGTGTTCCACGCTGGTCATTCCAACAAGTGTGGCACACGTGGCCTGTGGGGCGTCGCACGATCTCTCGGATATGGCACACCATGACGGTATGGGGTCCTTGGCCACTCTTTGCCTAAAATTAACGTTCGTCGCTAATCACGTGCGACGATCATGCGCTCGTCTCGAGCTGTCGACCCTTAGAGGATTATGTACCTCGTGCGACGCCGGCGTCGGTGAAGAATGGTACCTGGTTAATCCTGCCAGTAGTCATATGCTTGTCCCAAAGATTAAGCCATGCATGTGTAAGTATGAACTAATTCAGACTGTGAAACTGCGAATGGCTCATTAAATCAGTTATAGCTTCTTTGATGGTATCTACTACTCGGATAACCGTAGTAATTCTAGAGCTTATACGTGCAATAAACCCTGACTTTTGGAATGGATGCATTTATTAGATAAAAGGTCGACGCGGGCTCTACCCGTTGCTGTGATGATTCATGATAACTCGACGGATCGCACGGCCCTCGTGCCGGTGATGCATCATTCAAATTTCTGCCCTATCAACTTTCGATGGTAGGATAGTGGCCTACCATGGTCATGACGGGTGACGAAGAATTAGGGTTTGATTCTGGAGAGGGAGCCTAAGAAACGGCTACCACATCCAAGGAAGGCAGCAGGCATGCAAATTACCCAATCCTGACACAGGGAGATAGTGACAATAAATAACAATACCGGGCTCAAAGAGTCTGGTAATTGGAATGAGTACAATCTAAATCCCTTAACGAGGATCCATTGGAGTGCAAGTCTGGTGCCAGCAGCCGCAGTAATTCAAGCTCCAATAGCGTATATTTAAGTTGTTGCAGTTAAAAAGGTCGTAGTTGGACTTTGGGATGAGTCGGCCGGTCCGCCTCAGGTGTGCACCGGTCGTCTCGTCCCTTCTACCGGCGATGAGCTCCTGGCCTTAACTGGCCGGGTCGTGCCTCCGAGGCTGTTACTTTGAAGAAATTAGAGTGCTCAAAACAAGCCTACGCTCTGTATACATTAGCATGGGATAACATTATAGGATTTCGATCATATTGAGTTGGCCTTCGGGATTGCAGTAATGATTAACAAGGACAGTCGGGAACATTCGTATTTCATAGTTAGAGGTGAAATTTTTGGATTTATGAAAGACGAACAAATGTGAAAGCATTTGCCAAGGATGTTTTTATTAATCAAGAATGAAAGTTAAGGGCTCGAAGACGATCAAATACTGTCCTACTCTCAACCATAAACAATGCCGACCAGGGATCGATGGATGTTGCTTTTAGGACTCCGTTGGCACTTTATGAGAAATCAAAGTTTTTGGGTTCTGGGGGGAGTATGGTCGCAAGGCTGAAACTTAAAGGAATTGACGGAATGA
>CM075765.1:41767647-41772647 GCA_037974665.1 Ehretia macrophylla
GAGATGGAAAAAAATTTGAATCCAACCTTGTGTGCTACCGGCCCACCGAGGTGCCTAACATTCTTCCCTCACCATTTACGGTGACTGAGGTTACGTTGCCCCTATCTTCTGCACAACTGGGCACATTGGTGAATGGTTGCGGTAAGACTACCCATGGTGTTGCACGACGGCGCACGATTGGGCCTCGAATGGGGCACGTACTTGGAGCCTCGGATGAGCCACAACTTGGCAAGCAGTTGGGGCATGGCTTGACCAGTAATAGGGTCGGGCATGGCGTACGATGGGGCTAGCAGTTGGGACACGTGGGGCGCCCACATGGGGCGCCCATGCCGTACGAAGGTGCTCGCATGAGGGGCTCGTGCCACACGATGGTGCGCATATATGTCCCACATACTGCACGAAGGTGCGCGCACGGGGCGCCCATGCCGTACGATGGTACGCGCATACCGGACAAAGGTATGCGCATAAGGAGCCCATGCCGTACGAAGTAGCGAGCATAGGGCATGTGTGCGGCACGATGGTGCACGCATGCGGCCCACATGCCACATGACGATGTATGCATAGGGCACCCATGTCGCACGATAGTTCGCGCATGCCGCACGAAGGTGCACGTAGGGGGTGCCTATGCCGCATCATGGTTTGTGCATGGGGTGCCCATGCTGCCTGATGGTGCTCGCATGCCGCACGAAGGTGCGGGCTTGGCTTACCCATGCCGCACGAAGATGAGATCATGGTGCGCCCATGCCGTACGATGGTGCGAGAATGCCTCATGAAAGTGCGCGTATGGGGTGCCCATGCCACACAGTGGTGCGTGCATGCCGCATGATGGTGCGAGCATGGGGCGAGCATGCCGCACTCTGGTGCGAGCATGTGGCCCGCATGTCGCACGAAAGTGCGAGTATGGCGCACCCATGCTGCACGAAGATGAGTACATGGTGCGCCCATGCCGCATGATGGTGCGAGCATGCCGCATGAAAGTACGCGCATGGGGCACCTATGCCGCACGATGGTGCGCGCATGGGGCGAGCATGCCGGACTCTGGTGCGAGCATGTGGCCAGTATGCCGCACGAAAGTGCGCAGATAGGGCGCCCATGCTGCACGATGGTGTGCATATGGGGCGCCCATGCTGCATGATGGTGCGCTCATAGGGCGCGCATGCTGCACGATGGTGGGCGCATGTGGCCCATATGCCGCACAAAGGTGCACGCATGGGGCGCCCATGCCGTACGATGTTGTGCGCATGGGGAACCCATGCCGCCTGATGGTGCGCGTATGCCGCACGATGGTGTGCGCATCGGGTGCCCATGCCTTACAATGGTGTGTGCATGGGGCACCCATGCCGCCCGATGGTACGCGCATACCGCACGAATGAGCACGCATGGGGCACCCATGCCTCAAGAAGATGAGTGCATGTGGCTCCTATGCCACACGATGATGCGAGCATGCCGTACGTAGATGCATACATGGGGCCCCATGCCGCTCGATGGTGCGCATATGGGGCACGCATGCAGCATTCTGGTACGCGCATGTGGCCTGCATGCCTCACAAAGGTGCTCGCATAGGGCGCCCATGCTGCACGAAGATTCGCGCATGGGGCGCCCATTCCGCACGATATTGTGCGCATTAGGCGCCCATGCCGGTATATGGTTTGCACATCGGGTGCGCATGCCGCACGAAGGTGTGCACGTTGGGCACCCATGCCACACGATGGTGTGCGCATAGGGCGCCCATGCCCCCCGATGGTGCACGCATGCTACATAAGGTGCGCACATGGGGTGCCCATGCCGCACGATAGTGTACGCATGGGGTGCCTATGCCGCCCGATGGTACGCGCATGCCGCACAAAGGTTCGCACATTGGGCACCTATGCCGCACGAAGATGAGGGCATGGGGCGCCCATGCTGCACGAAGGTGCGCACATTGGGCACCCATGCTGCACGAAGATGAGTGCATGGGGCACCCATGCCGCACGATAGTGTGCGCATGTCGCACGATGGTGCAAGCATGGGCTCGCATGCCGCACTCTAGTACGCGTATGTGGCCCGCATGTCGCATGAAAGTGCGCGCATGGGGTGCCCATGTAGCACGAAAATGCACGCATAGGGCGCCCATGCCGCACGATGGTACGCGCATTGGGCTCCCATACCGCTCGATGGTTCTCGCATGTATCCCGCATGCCGCATGAAGATGTGTGCGTTGGGCGCCCATGCCGCACGATGGTGTGCACATGGGGCATACATGCCGCACTCTAGTGCGCATATGTGGCCCGTATGCCGCACGAAGGTACGCGGATGGGGCGCACATGCCGCACGCTAGTGCGCATATGTGGCCCGTATGCCGCACGAAGGTACGCGGATAGGGCGCCCGTGCTAAACTATGGTGCGCTCATCGGGCGCGTATGCCTCATGATGGTGCGCGCATGTGGCCCGCATGCCGTACGAAGGTGCGTGCATGGTGCGTCCATGCTGCACGATGGAATGCGCATCGGGTGCACATGCCGCACGATGGTACTCACATCGGGCGCGCATGCCACACGATGGTGTGCGCATGGTACGCCCATGCCCCCCGATGGTGTGCGCAAGCTGCACGAAGGTGTGCGTATGGGGCGCCTATGCCGTACGATGGTTCGGACATCAGGCAGGTGTGCCGCATGATGGTACGCGCATATGGCCCGCATGCCACACGAAGGTATGTGCATGGGGCGCCCGTGCCGCATGATGGTGCGCGCAAGTGGCGAGCGCGGGGCGCTCAAAGGGCGCTGTTGGGGCACAGCTGGGGTACTATGGGGTTATACTTGGGGGACGATAGGGGATGTTGGGGGATGGCTTTGGCACTACTAGGGGACATTGGGCACGACGGGCAATGTTATGTATTCGGGGGTATTGGGCATGCAGAATGTATTATGACACGAATGTGGACATTGATATTCTTTTACACGTGGTTTCTGAATCTACGAAGTAGTCTTAACATTTGCCATGATCGACAAACAGTTCGTCACATTTGTGAGGAAAAATAAATTAATCGGTTTCCCAATCCATCGAAAAAAAATTTTAACGCCAAATATCTTGTAAACAAATTAATTTATCAATTAATATATGTTTTCATGAATTTTCTAGTATTTTTTTCTTATTTTTCCCTATTTTCATAATTTTTAAATATTAAAAATTAATTTTCTGAATAATATATTTTTTAATATCATTTAACAAATTAATGTATAAATTAATATAATTTTTTCTAAATTTTCTACTATTTTTTCTGGTGTTTCCCTATTTTTTGCAATTATTAATTATTAAAAAAAAATTTCGAAAAAAATAATTTTGAATCATTTGAATATCATATGCTATCAATAACGAGCAAATTGGGTACGAAGATCATACCACATGGGGCATTTTATAGTGTAAAACAACCATTATGAATCTCTGGCAAAATGTACGCTACTACTGTCACTTGGGTTTTTGCATCTAAATGTACTATAGGGGGGTATGTGGTGTCAAGCCTCCTGGTCGAGGTCCATGGAGGGGGACGTTGTGGGCACTTCGTGGCACATTTTGGGCTATATCGTGGGCTATATTGTGGGCGGGAATGCCTACCGAGTGAATCACGCCAAGGTATAGCGTTGCATACTCGTGCGTTGGGATCGTGCCACCCCCGCCCAGCGTCCCCCGGCATGTCCCTCGGCGCGGCACCAGGATGGCTAATGAGGAACGTGGTGGCTTCCCTAGCCCCTCATTATCCATCTTGGTACCGTAACACCATCGACGTCATTGGGATAGCTAATAAGGGGGCGAGTGGTTGCCCAAGCACAAAACTAGACATCCCCGTGCCACCGGATATGTACACGTTGGGGGACATTCTCGTCCCCCGACGTGTAGTTAGGCTTGCGCGATGCGTGAATCGCCTAGCACACGAAGCCATGGCCGTTATTGAGTAGATGTGCGCGGCCATGGTCTAGTGTTATGGTGATCCAAGCACCGCGTGGGCTTAGGTGGCTCTTGGGGAATGGTGGGGGCAAGCGTGATGCGCGAATCGCCTAACACATGTGGCATTGGCTTTCGTTAAACAACGATGCAAGCATTGTGATGAGATGATTACTAATGCTTCAATGTCGTGGCGATCCAAGCACCATGCGGCCTTGAAGCCATCCCCCGTGGGTTCTGACGTGCCTGTACAATGCGCGAATCACCTAGCATACTACGCCATGGTTCTCGCTGAGTCGTAATGCGACGGACGTGGTCTAGTGTCGTGGCAATCCAAGCATCGCGTGGGCAGGAAAGTAGTTTGCTTGTCCCGTTCCGTACATACGGGGGGATGGTGGGGGCCATGCATGATGTGGGAATCTCCTAGCACATGTGGCATTGGCTCTCGTTAAGCAACGACGCAAGCTTTACGATGAGATGATTGCTAATGCTTCAATGTCGTGGCAATCCTTGCACCATGCGGCGTTGAAGTCGTCTCTGGGTAGGTTTCGACAGGCCTATGCGATGTGCAAATCACCTAGCACATGACACCATGGTCCTCGCTGAGTCGTAATGCGACAGACGTGGTCTAGTGTCGTGGCGATCCAAGCACTGCATGGGCAGGAAGGTAGTTTGCTTGTCCCGTTTTGTGCATACAGGGGGATGGTAGGGGGCTTGCGTGATGCGCGAATTGCATAGCACATGTGTCATTGGTTTTTGCTAAGCAACGACGCGAGTGTTGCGATGAGACGATTGCTGATGCTTCAATGTCGTGGCGATCCAAGCACTATGCGGCCTTGAAGCCGTCCCCCGATTGGTTCTGACAGGCCTGTGCGATGCGCGAATCGCCTAGCACACGACACCATAGTCCTCGCTGAGTCGTAATGCGACGGAGGTGGTCTAGTGTCGTGGTGATCCAATCACCGCGTGGGTAGGAAGGTAGTTTGCTTGTCCTATTCCGTGAATACAGTGGAACGGTGAGGGGCATGCGTGATGCGCGAATCGCCTAGCACATGTGACATTGGCTTTCGTTAAACAATGAC
>CM075765.1:41775147-41787647 GCA_037974665.1 Ehretia macrophylla
TCGATGAAGAACGTAGTGAAATGCGATACTTATTGTGAATTGCAGAATCCCGTGAACCATAGAGTCTTTGAACACAAATTGTGTCCGAAGCCATCAGGCCGAGGGCACGTCTACCTGGGCGTCACGCATCGCATCGCCCCCCTAGCCAGTGCCCCAACATTAGGTTGCCGGGTTCGTGCATGGGAGTAGATTGTGGCCTCCCGTGTCTCGAGGAGCGGTGGGCCGAAATACGAGTCCTGCGCGACAGACGTCACGACAAGTGGTTGTTGGTCCATTCAACTCGCGAGTTGTCGTACGTCGTCTCGTCACGCGTGCAGGACTAAAGATAGACCCTCCGGCACCATGCGCTACGACTGCGACCCCAGGTCAGGCGGGATTACCCGCTGAGTTCAAGCATAACAATAAGTGGAGGAAAAGAAACTTACAAGGATTCCCTTAGTAACGGCGAGCGAACCGGGAACAACCCAGCTTGAGAATCGGGCAGCTCCGCCATCCGAATTGTAGGTTGGAGAAGTATCCTTAGCGGTGGACCGAGCCCAAGTCCCCTAGAAAGGGGCGCTAGAGAGGGTGAGAGCCCCGTCGTGGCCGGACCTTGTCGTACCACGAGGCACTATCAACGAGTCGGGTTGTTTAGGAATATAGCCCTAAATGGGCGGCAAATTCTGTCCAAGTTTAAATACGGGCGAGAGACCGATAGCGAACAAGTACCGCGAGGGAAAGATGAAAAAGAATTTGAAAATAGAGTCAAAGAGTGCTTGAAATTGTCGGGAGGGAAGCGGATGGGGACCGGCGATGCGCCCCGGTCGTATATGTGCCCCGATCGGCTCAGGGCGCTGACCAGCGCTAATTGGGGCGGCGGCCAAAGCCCGGTCAGTAGATATGCCCTCAGAACGCCGTCGCCTCGATCGTGGTGAGGTAGCGCGCGCCTTTGGCGTGCTTCGGCATCTGTGCGCTCTCGGTGCTGGCCTGCGTGCTCCCCATTCGACCTGTCTTGAAACACAGACCAAGGAGTCTGACATGTGTGCGAGTCAACAGGTGCGAAAACCCGCAAGGCGCTAGGAAGTTGATTGGCGGGATCCCCCTAGGGGAGGTGCACCATCGACCGACCTTGATCTTCTGAGAAGGGTTCGAGTGCGAGCATACCTGTCGGGACCCAAAAGATGATGAACTATGCCTGAGCGGGGTGAAGCCAGAGGAAACTTTGGTAGAGGCCCGCAGCGATACTGGCGTGCAAATTGTTCGTCTGACTTGGGTATAGGGGCGAAAGACTAATTCAACCATTTAGTAGCTAGTTCTCTCCGAAGTTTCCCTCAGGATAGCTGGAGCTCGCGTGCGAGTTCTATCAGGTAAACCCAATGATTAGAGGCATCGGGGGCGCAACGCCCTTGACCTATTCTCAAACATTAAATAGGTAGGACGGCGCGGCTGCTTCATTGAGCCGCGCCACGGAATCAAGAGCTCCAAGTGGGCCATTTTTGGTAAGCAAAACTGGCGATGCAGGATGAACTGGAAACCAAGTTACAGTGCCCAACTGCGCGCTAACCTAGATGTAACACCCCGATCCCTCTCGAGATCGAGAGTTCTATCAATCAATCTAATCACAAACCAAATCCAAACCCGGGCATAATTTTCAGGGAAAACGGACGGAGTCTCTCCTGTTTCTAGGCAAAATGTAAAACCTGTAATAACATATAAGTGGACCAGCATCGTGTCCAACCATGCAAACACCTCAAGGCCATCCGAGCCTTGGTTCTCAACAAGCGAACACAAGTAAATATACATACATTTCCAGTTTAAAAGCTAACCTATCTCTTCTCATCTTTGACAAGTACATTCAAGCTTGACAATTAAACCATATTAACCTATTGCATAAAATAGACTATCATACCATTCTAACTCTTTTCCTTTGGACATTACAAACATGCATTGAAGTTAAACTATACTAACTGAATACATAAACTAGCTTATCATTCTACCTCAATTACCTAGTTGAATTTAAATTACATTCCTTTCAACAATAAATACATACAACACATGAACATACATCTTTGCATCTTTGAAAACTCAAGCCACATAGCACGCAAGGCAACTCTTCAAGCATGATCTTTCACGTAACCACGAACTTTCCAGCTAACATGGCATTTCCTGAAATGTGGTGGTGAAGAGTGAGTATACACAGTGAGGGCGAAACAGATATCGAGGTGGAGAGAAAGAAAGTCGTGCAATGCAAATAAGACAGTTAAGCAACATAATCAATAAGAAAGAATTCAATATAAACGACAATACAATCAACAATTAAAGAAAGCATTAACACAACCATTCAAAGCTATACCACACTTTGAAAGTCACGGTTCACTCATACGAGCAATATACCATGCGATTCGATTCCACGAGCATTACATCAATCTTGAGCTTGATGTTGACAACGATGACAATAAGCGTGCAACCACTTTATAACATCCACTGGGTGTACTCCGAAAGTACCCCGACACATCTACGACCCAAATCTCCCAGGGCGGCATCCCTAGCGAGAATGGGAATAGGACACGGAGCTAGAGCAACCAACCTTGGCAACCCAACGCTACCCAGAGAGGCCCATCACTCATGCGCCTGACTCTATGCAATGCAAGACACGATACAAGGCGATAAACGAGCGATAGCACGGAAGTGTAGATTAGCGACAATAAATGAGATATCAAGCATTTACAATCAATAATAGCAATCAATTAACTTTTCAAGCATAACTATCATTAATAGCAACAAGGACACCAATTAAGCAAGTAACAACAGTTCAAACAAGAAAACGACAAATATCACTATTCAATCTCTAACTTCCAAAGGCAATTACGAGCAAACGAGCGACGGGATTAGGAAACCGAGTTCACTACATTCACTTAGGCACTACAAAGGACGTTTCTATATCACTAAACCTCACTTTCCCAACCGAAGCATGAAAGTCTACCTACTGCGTTTGAACTACAGATATGCTAACCGATCACTCAATCAACGCCACAACAGTGCCAAAAGTGCTTCCATGCCCTCAATAGCAAAACCCCCAACTCAATTCGAGCACAGTCAACTTTTGGTCAAACGGCCTTTACGTTTCTTTTTCTAATTTCTAATTTTAACAAAGGTCGATCCATTTTTATTGCACATTTTATCTTTCTATCATAAATGGCACATATCCAAATCAAGAAATCGCAATTCAGATCAAAAATCCAAAATTCTAGGGTTTTACTATTCACATTCTTGCCTAAATTCAATTTGCACTTCTAACCATAAAAATCGCTAAATAACTAACAAGCAATGCTCTACGAACCCTAAAGAGGCATTTTCAAGCAATTTCAAGCATTATAATGCATTAAATATCAAATCTAAAAATTTGAAACAAAATTCAAATTTGAATATAAATGCACGAAAGCGTGAAAATCCTCACAGAGATTGAAGACCAAGACCTACAAGGACCCGAGCCACGACCCCCGAGCAATTCCACACACGATTGTAGAAGAAAATGCAAGGAAAATTTTTTTTTTCTCCTTGGAGCATTCGGCCAAAGAGGGGACAAGATGGGCATTTTGCAATTTGTTTTGTTTGATTTTTGCCTTGTTTTATTATTTAAAAGGTGACAAAGGGCATTTTGGTCATTTTACAAAGTCAAGCTTAAGTTAAAATTGGTCAAATAAGCTTATTTTGATGTCATTTAATCTAATTCATGTTAAAACAATGCAATTAAATGAAAAACAACTAAAACTAGTTAAATTAAGCTAAAAACACTTTTCACTAAGTCCGAAGAATATTTCTCTAACTCTCATTTTCGAAATACTACGATCGAACGGTCAATAAACGATCGCTAATCAAATGATGAGCACTAATAAAAAACTATAATTTTTGAAAAGTAGAATAGTAGAATAGTTTAAAATTCACTCCGGCTCAAGGTTACTTTTCTCATTTATTTGAAAACCGAGTAATTTTAATGCAAGACAATTAAAACCGATTATTAAAATAATCAAAACAATCAAAATAATCAATATTCATTTAAAAATAATTAATTTAACTATTTCTAGAATATTTTAAAGAATTATGAAGTTAATGTTAAGATACAAATGAATAAGTTAATATAAACACGTAGTCAGATGCAATTAACTACTAACATTTAAAATAATACTTAATTAAACACAAGAAAATAAATCTAACTACTATAAACAATGAAAATAGGTGACAATCTTTTAGTTAATCAATATAAAAATTATTGAATGCTTCTAAAAGAAATATCAAAATAGTGCAATATGGTTGATTTAACTAATTAGACATTTAATTAAATGCAGTTATATGCCATTAAATGCATGGCGGGTTCGGGTTATCATAGAGGCCTGACCTTGATTTGGGTGTGATACCTCGTTTCATATGCCCTAACCTAGATTTGCATGCCTTGACCTAGGTGTAAGAGTCGTGTCTCGTTTTATGTGCGTTGCATTGAATTACGTGTATTCATTTAGGGTTATGTGCATTTACTTGAGAAACGTGCATTCATCTTGTAGTTCGTGCCTTACCTTGTAGTGCGTGCCCTAGACCTAGGTAAGCGTGCTCCCACGCTAATCAAGAAAGCATCTTACACGAAGCACTAGATCATTAATTAATCCTACAATCTCCACTAACTAATATTAAAATGCTAATTCAACTTACTAGAAGACGAAATTGCACCAAAAGCTAAACATTCTTATTCTTTATTCTTAATTCTTTTGCATATTCCAAGCACATGCAATAAAATAATCTCAACCAAGACAAAAATTCAGAACTTTCCACTAGCTTGTCCGACCACATGCAGCATTTGACAAGCATTGCATATTTCAAAATTCATACCTAGACAACCTATGGCACAAAGCATAAAAAAATGACTCAAAACCTACCCAATGCACCAAAATCTCGACCCACTCAATTGACCATTCTAGACAATTAAAAAATATGCTCTTGAAGACACAAAATCAGAATTTTGTAAAGCTCAAGGCCGACCAAAATGCTTAAGCTTTTCATTCTTTCTCACATTCTCTCTTTCTCTCATTCACTTTCTCATTTCTTCTCTCTCTCTCTCTCTCGGCCTTGGCTGCAATCTCACTCTCCATAGCTTAAGCTCATCATCCTAAGGTTCATCAAGACCTTCAAGCCACTAAGGAACTCGACCAAGCAAGCTAGAAGCAAAGAAACATGCATGCAAGCTCATAGAACACTCATTCGGCCCTTAGGTATGTTTGATAGCTCCTATTTCATTTTCTTTTTGTTCTAGCTAGTTGCACATACTAAGAACATGGTTACAAAGCTAGGAATTAGAGAATCTCAAGTTGTCTCTCGGCTAAGCAATGAGAAAAGACGACCTTGTGCATCATCAAGAGCTTTGTGCATCTTCATTGTTGTCTTGCTAAGGTGAGGGCTAAAAAGTCTTTTGAAAAGCTTTCAAAAACCACACGCATGCCTTTAAATGTCTATTTTTACCTCTGTACTTGTTATATATATGTGTACATGAGCTTTTGTAAACATGCATGGCAAGATATTTGGCTAAAATTTGAAGATAGGTGAAATCGCGTAAATGGCAGTTTTCTGACTTATTGGAGCGAAGTGAATTGGACCAGGTAAATGATGTTGAAAATGCGTGAAAATTAGTACGTAACTAGTTTTGCCAGTTCTAAGAATATTTCATAGAAATAGGCGAAGGCCAATTTTGACTCTAAGGTCTCCAACATGGCAAAACATCGAAAGGTGTCCAAATCATGAAAATCTGGGAAAATGAAGCAGGTTTTTGGCAATTCACTGTCCCTGTAGAACGAACCAATTTTGGCTCTGTAAATGGTATCCAAAATGCATGAAATTTGGTAGGCTGCTAGATTTGTCAGTTCTGGACATTCTTGTCAGAAATAGACTAAGGCTAAATCTGACCCTAAGTTCCTCAAAAACGACATGTTTTGAAATGTGTGCAAATCTGGACAGTTTTGCGTAGTCTCACGGTTTTGGCTATAACTCTTGAACCCGAACTCCAAATGATGCGAGGTTTGTTTCTGGATTTAGTTCACTCCTTAAGCTTTAATTTGACATTTTTTTCACTGGAATTGGAGATTTTTTGCTTGTCTCAATTATTGTGAGAAAACAGTCCATTGCAGTGAGGTTTTCATCTAGTGATATGCCTTGAAAATTATTGTAACTTCTCTTGTTGTGTTAAATGCTTGGGATTGTGGCACTTGGATGTTGTGTGGACTGTTTTGAATGCTTGAGGGTGTTTTAATTAATCGATACATGGCTTGAGTTTAATTACGTGACTACTTGGGGCTTAATCGCACGGGTGAGCATGAATTGAAACCCTAGTGACTAGAAAAACTCGCTAAGTGTTAATCCTATGGATATCGTGTTTAATTATATGATTAGTAGGCTGCCCGTAGTTTCCCTTATAGCCCTAAATGTGATTCTGATGATTACATGTTGACAAGTAGATCTTTCTTGCACCCGATCCCATGTAGATGTCGTTGCATGTTGTATTATCTTATTATTTGATTGCGTGAATCCCGAAATGAGTTATATGACTTGATTCACATGTGTTACATGGCTGTCCGTTTAATATCCATATAACTCCATGCGTTTTACAAGTGAAATTACCTGACATAGCATGCCTTGCGTGCTTACTTGTCAATGTGCGATCTTATAATTGCTCGGAGGCAACCTACGTTGTTGTCCTCCTAATGTGATATGTTAAATGTTATAAATGTGCATTGCATACAAGGTTGCAACCTTTCATTGTGGCATGGTAGCGTTTCACGCACGCCGGGCGGCATCGGGCTTGCCAGTGCTACTGTGACTACCATGGTCCAATTCCCTCTCTCGCTTGGCATTCCACCCTCGGAGAGTTGGGTCGTAGATTTTTGGGGTACATCCGGAGTACACCCAAATGGGAGCGATAAGTGGATTATTGAAGTCGGCTGCAACAATCGTATCGAAATTGATATTGAGAGCAAATGCTCGCCGTATCCTTGAAATGATTGGTAATTGTATATGTTTCTCAATTTGATTCTTATTACTTGTAATACGTGACATGTTTTCAAAAAGGGGTTTTTCATAAGTTAACCGGAAAAAGAGTTTCAAAACGTATTTCTCGTTCCCTCTCGCTGAGTTTATAAGGACTCACTTTCTTTTATCATCTCATGTGAAGAAGACCAGGAACAGGTACCTGAGGACAATGTGCCTATTGATGACTCTTTGGAATGATTGCTTGCCCTACGTGCCTTACTTGTCTATGGCCATTTTGTGAACGATATGTTGCTTGAAGTCTATTTCTTATGTTGCTTGTTGTTGTATTGTAAATGACTCCCATTGTAATTTGGGGTGTAAGTGTGGGTTGCACTGATCATAACTAGATAGACACTCCTATGGTCGTTTTTGCCATTGCTACTGGTTAGTATCTATCATAGGCTTATGAAGTATCAGGTAAAAGATTAAGTAAAATGAATCTATCCAATCTTAAGCAGGTACTCATTGGTAGGCTAAGATCAACAAGTACTTTTGTAACAAGGATTAACAAAAAAACGACACAGAGTTATCATGATAGGTTGTTAATCAAACGAGACTTTGAGATAACTAGTGGGCGTTTTGATTGGTGATAAATAATAATCTTAGTTGGCAATGAATTTGAGATTGAAAGTTTCGAGGCGTTTAGAGAATTTTGTCAAACTAAAGAGCCCAATTATAGCCGTTATGCTGCCGGTTTTCCAGAGAATTTGTGGAGTTTAGGCTAAACGTTAAGTGTTAAACCTTCATGAACGATTAAGTACGTGAAATGACTTGAATGTTTAGATCACTCTCTAGTCTAACCTCAATATGTCGGGTTGGGGCGTGACACCTTAGAGAAATGGTATCAGAGCTTGGATTGCTTAAGCCAGGTTTAATTCTCGGACCATGAGTAGAAGCCCTAAGATTATCGGGATGACTTGTTTATGTGTGTTATTGTGTGACAATATCAATGGTGCCTTCTCTGTTTCTATGTGCTTATGTGATTAACATGTTTTAACTATTTTGAAGTTGTACGTCTATGTGAAATTGTATGTTGCATACCTTATAGATTAAATTCTTGTTTGTCGTATTCCAATAAATTGTGCACAATAATCTGTGCCTATAGATGGCTGGCCCTAGTACCCGCAATACTAATAGGAGCGGTGAGCCCCAAGAGACCGGAGATGCTCATCAAACTAATCCCGGTATGGCTATGTTTAATATGATGGCGAATGCTATGGATCACATGTCACGAGTGATGGAACGTCAAGATGCACGTGAAGCAAACAACAACAACAACAACAAGAATGATGGTAACAATGGGATAAATAGCAGAATGAGGGAATTCCTTGACTTTCGCCTGTCCAAATTTCACGGGGAAGCTAATGATGAAAAGGCAGAGGCTTGGTTGTCTGAGATTGAAAGGATTTTCAGGCCACTTGACTATACTGGTGAGGAAAAGGTTGAGTTCGCTGTGTTTCTGTTGCACGGGGATGCTGAGCATTTGTGGCACACTGTGGAGGCACTTTGGGAAACTGATCATATACCTCGCTTGTGGGCTAATTTCGTTAAGGCATTCAAGGAGAAATACGTACCTGTAGTTTCCAGGCAGAGGCGAATTGAGGAATTCATGCAATTGAACCAGGGTAACATGACGGTGGCCCAGTATGAGGCTCACTTTGACCGACTGTCCCGTTATGCTCAATACATGGTCGGTACCCCTGAGGCGAAGATGTGGAAATTTATGAATGGATTGAGGCCAGAAATTCAGGACTAGTTGGCTTCGCATGACTTTACTACCTATTCTGCTCTCCTTGCGGCTGCCTCCCGAGTTGAGAAGATGAAGCTTGATAGAGCCAGTTCGAGCCAGCCGAACAAGAAACCATATTAGCCTCCAAGTCAACAGAGAAAATTCCAAACCCAGAGTTGCAATCAGGGCCAAAGCCAGAATAGACCAGTTAATAACCATGGCCCGACTAAAGCACCATCAGCCTTTTCCACCAGCGGATCCATAGGTAGTTCACCTACTCAGACTGTCACCTATTCTTACTGTAACAGGTAGGGTCACACCGAGGCCTAGTGTTGAAGGAAATCAGGACGATGTGTAGGGTGTGGCAGCGATCAACACCAGGTCAAGGATTGTCCTAAACGGCAAAGGGGACAAAATCAGATTAAACCAGCTGGTAGAGGCAAGACTCCAGTTCCTAGAGTTCAGGCCCGAGCTTATGCTATTGAGTGTAAGGAGCTTCCTGAGGAGACCGCTGTTGTTGAAGGTACATTCTTGATACTGAATCAACCTGTTAGGGTGCTAATTGATTCATGTGCTACTCATTCATTTATTATTCCCTTATGTGTGCAACGTGTGAAACTACAAGTTGTATGTTTGCCTTACGAAGTAGAAGTTGGTACTCCAATGGGTTCTAAACTTGTTACTCGCTCAGCTTGTAAAGCATGTAAAATCCAAATTAAAGATAGGGAATTCTCAACCAATCTTATTGCATTACCCTTTGAAGACTATGAAGTCATTTTAGGGATGGATTGGTTGGCAAAGCATCATGTCAAACTAGATTGCCGGATGAAGATTGTAACATTCTAGATACCTGGTCAACCAATATTGGAGGTAATGGGTCGAAGAGACTTCACCGGGAGTTCCATCATTTCATCTACGAAAGCAGTGAAGTCCTTGAGAAAAGGATGTAGTGGATACTTAGCTTACCTCATCAACAAGTCGTCGGACAAAGCTAAGTTGGAGGAGATGCTAGTGATTAAAGATTGCAAGAAGCTTTGGGAACAAAGTTGAGTTTCATCACGGCTTATCACCCTCAGACTGATGGACAATCTGAGAGAACTATTCAGATTCTGGAGGATATGCTGAGGGTGTATGTTTTAGACTTCGGAAAAGGTTGGGAGAAATATCTGTCTTTAGCGGAGTTTGCTTATAATAACAGTTATCAGTCCACTATCAGGATGGCCCCATTTGAGGCATTGTATGGACGTAAGTGTTGATCCCCAATTTATTGGGATGAAGTAGGTGAGACGAAGACTTTGGACCCGACCCTACTACCAGAACTTATGAAGACTGTTGATAATGTCCACCTCATCCGGAAATGGATGCTTACCATCCAAAGCATGCAGAAAAGTTATGCAGATCGACGGAGACGGAGTCTAGAGTTTGAGGTTGGCGACAAGGTGTTCTTGAAGATATCACCTCGGAGGGGACTGATTAAACACTGCAAGGGTGGAAAGTTGAGCCCGAGGTTTGTAGGACCATTTGAGATAATTGAGAAGGTTGGCAAATTGGCGTATCGCCTGGAACTACCCCAATAGCTCTCCAATATTCACGACGTCTTTCATGTCTCAATGCTACGGAAGTATCACCCTAATCCATTGCATATCTTGGAGCGAGAGCCATTGCAGCTTCGGGAGAACTTGTCTTATGAAGAGAAGCCCATTCGGATCCTAGACCAGCAAGATCAGGAGTTGCGCAACAAATCTATACTGATGGTGAAAGTGTTATGGGATCACCATGGAGTTGAAGAAGCAACGTGGGAAAGGCGAGACCAGATGGAGAAACAGTATCCAGCATTATTTCAAAGGTAATATTGAATTTCAGGATGAAATTCTTTTAAGGAGAGAAGAATGTGAGGCCCGACCTCGATTTGCGTACGATACCTCGTTTCGTGTGCCCTAACCTAGAATTTTGTGCCTTGATCTAGGTTTAAGAGTCTTGTATCAATTTATGTGCCTTGCATTGAATTACGTGCGTTCATTTAGAGTTATGTACATTTACTTGGGAAACGTGCATTCATCTCGTAGTTCATGCCTTACCTTGTAGTGCATGCCCTAGACCTAGGTAAGCGTGCCCACACGCTAATCAAGAAAGCATCTTACACGAAGCACTAGATCATTAATTAATCCTACAAACTCCACTAACCAATATTAAAATGCTAATTCAACTCACTAGAAGACGAAATTACACCAAAAGCTAAACATTCTTATTCTTTATTCTTTATTCTTTTTGCATATTCCAAGCACATGCAATAAAATAAGCTCAACCAAGACAAAAATTCATAATTTTCCACTAGCTTGGCCGACCACATGGAGCATTTGACAAGCATTGCATATTTCAAAATTCATACCTAGACAACCTCTGAGACAAAGCATAAAAAAATGACTCAAAACCCTACCCAATGCACCAAAATCTCGACCCACTCAATTGCCCATGCTAGACAATTCAAAAATATGCTCTTGAAGACCCAAAATCAGAATTTTGTGAAGCTCAAGGCCAACCAAAATGCTTAAGCTTTTCATTCTTTCTCACATTCTCTCATTCTCTCATTCTCTCATTCACTCTCTTATTTCTTCTCTCTCTCTCTCTCGGCCTTGTCTGCAATCTCACTCTCCATAGCTTAAGCTCATCATCCTAAGGTTCATCAAGACCTTCAAGCCACTAAGGAACTCGACCAAGCAAGCTAGAAGCAAAGAAACATGCATGGAAGCTCATAGAACACTCATTCGGCCCTTAGGTATGTTTGATAGCTCCTATTTCATTTTCTTTTTGTTCTAGCCACTTCCACATACTAAGAACATGGTTACTAAGCGAGGAATTAGAGAATCTCAAGTTGTCTCTCGGCTAAGCAAGGAGAAAAGACGACCTTGTGCATCATCAAGAACTTTGTGCATCTTCATTGTTGTCTTGCTAAGGTGAGGGCTAAAACTCTTTTGAAAAGCTTTCAAAAACCACACGCATGCCTTTAAATGTCTATTTTTACCTCTTTACTTGTGATATATGTGTGTACATGAGCTTTTATAAATATGCATGGCAATATATTTGGCTAGAATGTGAAGATAAGTGAAATCGCGTAAATGACAGTCTTCTGACTTGTTGGAGCGAAGTGAATTTGACTAGGTAAATGATGTTGAAAATGCGTGAAAATTGGTAGGTGACTAGTTTTACCAGTTCTGAGCATTTTTCATAGACATAATCCAAAGCCAATTTTGATTCTAAGGTCTCCAAAATGGCAAAACATCGAAAGGTGTCCAAATCTGGAAAATATGGGAAAATGAAGCAGGTTTTTGACAGTTCACTGTCCTTGTAGAACGAACCAATTTTGGCTCAGTAAATGGTATCCAAAATGCATGAAATTTGGTAGGCTGCTAGATTTGTCAGTTCTAGAAATTCTTGTCAGAAATGGACTAAGGCTAAATCTGACCCTAAGTTCCTCAAAAATGACAAGTATTGAAATGTGTGCAAATCTGGACAGTTTTGCGTAGTCTCACGGTTTTGGCTATAACTCTTGAATCTGAACTCCAAATGATGCGAGGTTTGTTTCTGGATTTATTTCACTCCTTAAGCTTTAATTTGAAATTTTGTTCACTGGAATTGGAGATTGTTTGCTTGTCTCAATGATTGTGAGAAAATAGTCTATTGCAGTGAGGTTTTCATCTAGTGATATGCTTTGAAAATTATTGTA
>CM075765.1:41792647-41805147 GCA_037974665.1 Ehretia macrophylla
GTGGGCCCATGCCACACAAAGGTACGCGCATGGGGCGCGCATGCGGCACGATGGTGTGAGAATGCAGCCCATATGCCGCACGAAGGTGCTCGCATGGGGCACCCTTGCTGCACTATGGTGCGCGCATGCCACACGAAGGTGCGCTCATGGGGCGCCCATACAGCATGATGGTGTGCGCATGGGGCGCCCATGCCACCCGATGGTGCACGTATGTCACACGAAGGTACGCGTATGGGGCTCTGATGCCGCATGAAGATGAGCGCATGGGGCACCCATGCCACACGAAGGTGCGAGCATACCGCACGAAGTTGCCCGCATGAGGCGCCCATGCCGCTCGATGGTGCACATATGGGGCGTACATGTCGTACTCTGGTGCACGCATGTAGCCCGCATGCCATAAGAAGGTACGCGCATAGGGCGCCTGTGCCGCATGAAGATGCGAGCATGAGGGCACCCATGTCGCATGATGGTACGAACATGCCGCATAAAGGTGCGCGCATGGGGCACTTCTGCCGCTCGATGGTACGCGCATGCCGCACGATGGTTTGCACATGGGGAGCTCATGGTACACTTTAGTGTGCGTATGTGGCCCACATGGCACACGAAGGTGTGCCCATGGGGCACCCATGCCGCTCGATGGTGCGCACATCGAGTACGCAAGCCGCACGATAGTGCGTGCATGTGGCCCACATGCTGCATGAAGGTGCGCGCTTTGGGCGCCCATGCCACATGATGGTGCGCATATGGTGCGCGCATGTGGCACGTATGCCACACGATGGTGCACTCATGGGGTACCCATGCCGCACGATGGTACACGTATGCCGCACGAAGTTGCATGCAAGGGGTGCCCCATGCGGCACGATGGTGCACGCATCCGGCCCACATGCCTCATGAATGTGTGCGCATGGGGCACCCATGCCGCATGATGCTGCGCGCATGGGGTGCCCATGCCGCATGATGGTGCTTACATCGGGCGCGTATGCCGCACGATGGTGCGAGCATGGGGCGCCCGTGCCGTACGATGGTGTGCCTAAGTGGCGCACATGGGGCGCTAAAGGGGTGCTGTTGGGGCACTGTTAGGGCACGGCTGGGGCACTATAATGGTACACTTGGGGGACGATGGGGGATGTTGTGGGATGACTTTGGCATTACTAGGGGACGTTGGGCACGACGGGCAATGTTAAGCATTCAGGGATATTGGGCATGCGGAATGTATTATGACACGAATGTGGACATTGATATTATTTTATAAGTGGTTTCCGAATCTACGAAGTTGTGTTAACCTTTGCCTTGTCCGACAAACAGTTCATCACATTTTCGAGGCGAAATAGATTAATCGGTTTCCCAATCCATCAAAAAAATAAATTTAACGTCAAATATCATGTAAACAAATTAATTTATGAATTACTATAAATTTTCCTGAATTTTCTAGTATTTTTTCTGATTTTTCCCTATTTTTTGTAATTTTTAAATATTAAAATTTAATTAATTGAAAGAAATATTTTTGAATATCATTTAACAAATTAATGTATGAATTAATATAATTTTTTATAAATTTTCTACTATTTTTTCTGATTTTTTCCTATTTTTCGCAATTATTAAATATTAAAAAATATTTTTTTAAAAAAAATAATTTTGAAGCATTTGGATATCATATGCTATCAATAAGGAGCAAATTGGGTACGAAGATCATACCACATGGGGCCTTTTATAGTGTAAAACACCCATTATGAATCTCTGGCAAAATGTACGCTACTACTATCACTTGGGTTTTTGCATCTAAATGTACTATAGGGGGTATTTGTTGTCAAGCCTCCTGGTCGAGGTCCATGCGGGGGGACGTTGTGGGCACTTCGTGGCACTTTTTGGGCTATATCGTGGGCTATATTGTGGGCGGGAATGCCTACCGATTGAATCACGCTGAGGTATTGCATTGCATACCCATGCGTTGGGGCTATGCCACCCCCGCCCCACGTCCCCCGGAATGTCCCTCGGTGCGGCACCAGGATGGCTAATGAGGAACGTGGTGGTTTCCCTAGCCTCTCATTATCCATCTTGGTGCCGCAACACCGTCGACGTCATTGGGATGGCTAATGAGGGAGCGAGTGGTTGCCCAAGCACAAAACTAGCCATCCCCGTGCTGCCGACTAGGTACACGTTGGAGGACATTCCCGTCCCCCGACGTGTCGTTGAGCTTGCGCGATGTGTGAATTGCTTACCACACGAAGCCATGGTCGTTGTCGAGTGGATATGCGCGACCATGGTCTAGTGTCATGGCGATCCAAGCACCGCGTGGGCTTGGGTGGCTCTTGGGGGACGGTGGGGGCAATCGTGATGCACGAATCACCTAGCACATGTGGCATTGGCTTTCGTTAGGCAACGACGCGAGCGTTGCGATGAGACGATTACTGATGCTTCAATGTCATAGCGATCCATGCACTATGCGACCTTGAAGCCGTTCCCCAGTAGGTTCCGACGTGCCTGTGTGATGCGCGAATTGCTTAGAACATGACGCCATGGTCCTCGCTGAGTCGTAATGCGACGAAAGTGGTTTAGTGTCGTGGCGATCCAAGCACCGCGTGGGTAGGAAGGTAGTTTGCTTGTCCCATTCCATGAATACAGGGTGACAGTGGTGGGCATGCGTGATGCGCGAATCGCCTAGCACATGTGGCATTGGCTTTCGTTAAGCAACGACGAGAGCTTTGCGATGACATGATTGATGATGCTTCAATGTAGTGGCCATCCAAGCACCATGTGGCCTTGAAGCCATCCCGTGGTTGGTTCCGATAGGCCTGCACGATGCGCGAATTGCCTAGCACAAGACGCCATGGTCCTCGCTGAGTTGTAATGCGACAGACGTCGTCTAGTGTCGTGGCGATCCAAGCACCGCGTGGGCAGGAATGTAGTTTGCTTGTCCCGTTTCGTGCATACGGGTCCATACAAGGGGACGATGGGGGGCATGCGTGATGCCCGAATCTCCTAGCACATGTGGCGTTGGCTTTCGTTAAGCAACGACACAAGCGTTGTGATGAAACGATTGCTGATGCTTCAATGTCATGGCGATCCAAGCACTATACGGCCTTGAAGCTATCCCCCGGTTGTTTCTGACGGGCCTGTGCGATGCGCGAATCGCCTAGCACACGACACCAGTGTCGTGGCAATCCAAGCACCGCGTAGGCAGGAAGGTAGTTTGCTTGTCCCGTTTCGTGCGTACGGGTGCATACAGGGGGACGGTGGGGGGCATGCGTGATGCGCGAATCGCCTAGCACATGTGGCATTGGCTTTCGTTAAGCAACGAAGCGAGCATTACGATGGGACGATTGTTGATGCTTCAATGTCGTGGCGATCCAAGCACCATTCGGCCTTGAAGCTATCCCCCGGTAGTTTTCGACGGGCCAATACGATGCGCGAATAACCTAGCACACGACGCCAAGGTCCTCGCTGAGTCGTAATGCAACGGATGTGGTCTAGTGGCGTGGCGATCCAAGCACCGCGTGGGCAGGAAGGTGGTTTGCTTGTCCCGTTCCGTGCATATGGGTGCATACAGGGGGACGGTGGGGGGCAAGCGTGATGCGCGAATCACCTAACACATGTGGCATTGGCTTTCATTAAGAAATGACATAAGCATTGCGATGAGGCGATTGCAGATGCTTCAATGTCGTGGCGATCCAAGCACCGTGCAGCCTCGAAGCTGTCCCCCTGTGTGTTACCACTAGCCTGCGCGATGCAGGAATCGCCTAGCACACAACGCCATGGTCCTCACTAAGTCATAATGCGACGGACGTCGTCTAGTGTCTTGGCGATCCAAGCACCACCTGGGCAGGAAGGTAGTTTGCTAGTCCCGTTCCGCACATATGAGTGCATACAGAGGGATGGTAGGGGGCATGCATGATGCGCAAATCGCCTAGCACATGTGGCATTGGCTTTCGTTAAGCGACGACGCGAGCGTTACGATAAGACGATTGCTGATGTTTCAATGTCGTGGCGATCCAAGCACTGTGCTGCCTCGAAGCCTTCCCCCGGTGTGTTCCCACTGGCCTGCGTGATATGCGAATTGCCTAGCACACGATGCCATGGTCCTCGCTGATTCGTAATGCGACAGACGTGGTCTAGTGTCGTGGCGATCCAAGCACCGCGTGGGCAAGAAGGTAGTTTGCTTGTCCCGTTCCGTGCATACGGGTACATACAGGGGGTCGGTGGAGGGAATGCTTGATGCGCGAATCACCTAATACATGTGGCATTGGCTTTCGTTAAGCAACGACGCAAGCGTTGCGATGAGACGATTGCTGATGCTTCAATGTCGTGGCGATCCAAGTACTATGTGGCCTTGAAGCCATCCCCCGGTGTATTCCCACTAGCCTGCGCGATGCATGAATCGCCTAGCACACAACGCCATGGTCCTTGCTGAGTCGTAATACGACGAACGTGGTCTAGTGTCATGGCGATCCAACCACCGTGTGGGCAGGAAGGTAGTTTGCTTGTCCTATTCTGTGCTTATGGGTGCAGACAGGGAGACGGTGGGTGGCATGCGTGATGCGCGAATCGCCTAACACATGTGGCATTTGCTTTCGTTAAGCAACAACGCGAGCGTTGCTATGAGACGATTGCTGATGCTTCAATGTCATGGCGATCCAAGCACCGTGTTGCATCGAGGCCGTCCCCCGGTGTGTTTCCACTGGCTTGCGCGATGCGCGAATCGCCTAGCACACGATGCCATGGTCTACGCTGAGTCGTAATGCGACGGACGTCATATAGTGTCATGGAGATCCAAGCACCGCGTGGGCAGGAAGTCCGCTTTCGGTTGGTACCTCAGTTGCGTCCATCGGTGCATGGTCAGGCACCACGAAGTAGGCACTTAAGCTTGTGACATGCGGCCTGGTCATATACCTCGTGTTGTTCCTGTCCAGTGTCCCTTAGAAACTCTTCGTGCCTAGCGGTGCGTGCTCAGAACATATCACCGGTTCTGTTAACCTGAAGGGCTTCGTTTGCCTCGACGGTGGGGCGGTTACCGGCTTGGTGGTCTGGGTATAGCGAACGTGATAGTGCGTGAGTGGTGGTCGGCTTGTGTGGGTCGGTTGGATCCTTGCTTGAGCCGCGACGTCCGCCCCTCCTTGCCTCTTCATTTGAGGGCCGAGTGCTTACGTTGCCTCAGTCGGTAGGTTGGTTTCCTGTGTTGCGTACCTACAACGAAGGCAGTCTAAAGTCACATCGTCCATCTTTTTCTTTACGTCTGTCTCCGTGGACGACATGGGGCGAACCCCTAAGCACTTCCCGTGTTCCACGCTGCTCACTCCAACAAGTGCAGCACATGTGACCCGTGGGGCGTCACTCGATCTCTCGGATGTGGCACACCATGACGGTATGGGGTCCTTGGCCTCTCTTTGCCCGAAAATAGCGTTCGTCGCTAATCACGTACGATAGTCGTGCGTTCATCTCGAGCCGTCAACCCTTAGGGGACGATGTGCCTCGTGCGACGCTGGCATCAGTGAGGAATGCTACCTGGTTGATCCTGCCAGTAGTCATATGCTTGTCTCAAAGATTAAGCCATGCATGTGTAAGTATGAACTAATTCAGACTGTGAACCCGCGAATGGCTCATTAAATCAGTTATAGTTTTTTGATGGTATCTACTACTCGGATAACCGTAGTAATTTTATACCTAATACATGCAACAAACCCTGACTTGTGGAAGGGATACATTTATTAGATAAAAGGTCGACGCGGCCTCTGCCCGTTGCTGCGATGATTCATGATAACTCGACAGATCGCACGGCCCTTGTGCCAGCGACGCATCATTCAAATTTCTGCTCTATCAACTTTCGATGGTAGGATAGTGGCCTACCATGGTGGTGACGGGTGACAGAGAATTAGGGTTCAATTCCGTAGAGGGAGCCTGAGAAACGGCTACCACATCCAAGGAAGGCAGCAGGCACGCAAACTGGCCAATCCTGACACGGGGAGATAGTGACAATAAATAACAATACCGGGCTCAAAGAGTCTGGTAATTGGAATAAGTACAATCTAAATCGCTTAACGAGGTTCAATTGGACGGCAAGTTTGGTGCCAGCCGCCGCGGTAATTCTAGCTCCAATAGCGTATATTTAAGTTGTTGCAGTTAAAAAGCTCGTAGTTTGACTTTGGGATGGGTAGGCCGGTCCGCCTCAGGTGTGCACCGATCGTCTCGTCCCTTCTGTCGACGATGCGCTTCTGGCCTTAATGAGCTGGGTTGTGCCTCCGGTGTAGTTACTTTGAAGAAATTAGAGTTCTCAAAGCAAGCCTACTGAGACGGTCTGCGTGTTCTGGCCCTAACGAGACCGACAGCTTAGCTAGGACGCGCACGAAGCTACCCGAACGTGCCCGACGTGAAAATTTAACTAAGCCAGGAACAGACCCTCTCTAATGTTTCTGGAGTATTCTGGAGCTTGGCAGCTTGTTGGGGAAGCCATTGATTCAAAATTTGGTGAGGAAATCAGACAGGAGCATGAAAGGTTTCGAAAATTGGCTAAGTGTTGAAAAATCTGACCAGTCTGCCGAAGCTGCCCAGTCTGCCCCGCCTGTGCAGGAATGTTCCAGAAGGGTGCAGAAATGGCGCCCAGCTGTGGAGATTTCTGGAAATTCAGCCCAAGCTTCAAATTCAAACCTTGTAGATATCATATTTATGTGTATATGTGGCAATATCATAGAGGTGCCAAGTGTATAGATTATAGGCCATTGATCAAGCTTGTAAACATGTATATATATAAGTTGTTTGTGAATGAAAGGCAACAACTTTGGTTGCCATACTTAGCATTTTCGTGCATCCCTTTCCAGCTCATTTTACTTAGTTTTCTCAGTCCCTTACAAGCACTACACTAGTGCTCAACTTGCCCAAAGGGTCATACTCTGCACCCACAACTCTTTGCAAGTTGCCTTGGTTAAACCGTGCAAGTGTTAGGGTCTTCAACCTCTAACACACCTAGCTATGCACTCTGATCACTCAGGCGTACTTAGTCAGCCCACAGTACTTGGCTAAGGCCGCACGGAGTCGGGATTTTGTCCTCAATCTCTGACCACGTGACAGGTGGTATCAGAGCCAAGGTTAGCTTGGCTCAAACTGTTGCATTGAAGACTGCTTGGTGCTTCTTGCTATCAGTTTGTGGGATCGTGGTCATGAGGGACTATGGCTGCCTCGGATGAGGAGATGACCGACACTGAACAGGCTATCATTGAGGGGACGACAACTAAGAGCTAGGCGAAGAACGGGTCTTCACGACATGGCTTGAGGGGCCAGTTGAGTACCCTGGAAGCTAGGCTTGTACGGGTATAACAAGCCACGTTGGAGAACATGGCAATACTGGACGATGTGTATAGCAGGCTACGGCAGGTGAAAGCCGGTAGCGAGTCTGAACTGGCTGAATGGGTTCAGGAGCTGGAGGACCGAAACGAAGGGTTGCAAAGTCAGGTGCTCTCTTCTATAAATTCTTTTGTTGATACTATGCAAAAGAAGTTGGATGAGTTCCGTGCACAATTTAGCGGGGGTTTGGCTGAATTGCGGATGGAACTCGAGTCAGTAAAGGCCGACATGACCTTGTGCAAGGCTGTTGTTAGCAGTGGTGTAGCTATTGTAGTCGTTTCTGGCCCAAAGTTGGATGTGCCCAGACCGAAGCTATTTAGTGGTGAACGTAATGCCAGGGAGTTGGAGAATTTCCTTTGGATCCTGGAACAGTACTTTGCTGTGACTGGACTAATGGACGATGCAGCAAAACTTCGGGTGGCACCGTTGCATTTGGCCGATGTTGCTATGTTGTGGTGGAGGTGTCGTGTTGCCGACATTGAACGAGGGTTGTGCACAATGAATACTTGGGTCGCTTTCAAGTCTGAAATCAAGAGGTAGTTCTACCCCAAAAATGTGGAGTACGAAGCTTGTGGACGTTTGAGGCGCTTGACGCATAAAGGCATTGTGCGGGACTACGTAAAAGAGTTTCAAGAGGTATTACTTGAAATCCCTAATTTTTTTAATAAAGATGCCGTATTTTCTTTCTTAGACGGCCTGTAACCGTGGGCGAGGCAAGAGCTCCAATGCTATGGAGTGCAAGACCTTGCTTCGGCCAGTGCTGCAGCCGAGAGCCTAATCGAATATCCAAGGAAAGGTGACAGTGCAAGGTCCAAGGGCCAAGGAGCAGGCAAGGATTTTGGTGGGGGAGAACGTGGTTGGGACAAGGGTGTACCTTCTCACCGCAGAGAAGGCTCGCACTCTCCTAAACGAAGGGAAGACAACTCCCATCCCTCGCATGACAAGGACAAGTCGCAAGGCAGACGGAACGATAAAGCTAGCGCACAACGGATCAATACCCGCGACTATTTCTTGTGTGGGAACAGGGACCATTGGGTGGCTCACTACCCATAGCGAGAAAAGTTAGCGGCCATCTTACAGCAAAGTGATGCCCAACCGTCCCACGAAGAGGAGGATCAGATTGGCTCACTTCAGTTCCTCGGTGCAGTCAAGACCGAAGTAGAGAAGCCACGGAAGAGTTCACTATATGTCCCCATCAATATCAGGAGCTGATGGTTGAAGGCTTTGGTAGACACAGGTGCTACAAACAATTTCCTTAGCAAGGATGTTGTAAGACGACTCGAGGTACGAATCGAACCGATGGGTGGTATGATCAAGGCAGCCAATGCTAAAGCAGTGCCAATTGTGGGGATTGCTCATGGTGTGAGTGTGACGATTGGACAATGGCAAGGTCGGGCAGATTTCACAGTTGTTCCGTTAGACTACTATGACGTGGTACTTGGACTAGAATGGTTGGACGATGTTCGTGTAGTCATCGTCCCGTTCAAGGACTCCATTGTGGTAACAAGTGCATAACCCCTTTCTCTATACCAATCACCTGAGAGACGAAGGCAAGCACGAAGTCTCTCTTTGCCGTACAGTTGCTCAAGGGGCGTTGCCAAGGAAACGGGAGAATCCAGGGGGACGATAGCCCGTTGGTCAGACAGGTTAGTATGGGACAGTCCGAATGTTCAGGTGCAAAACCTCAGACCATCAACAAGATGAGTGTCGACAACCCAAGTAGGCACCTGCGGTACGAACAGCCAGCCCGATAGAAGGGCCCGTGCAAAAGAGGAACCAGCCTGAGGACGTGCAAAGGTGGAAGCGAACAGGTACAGACCAGGTCGCTTGTTCGGCGCGATGAGGATGTCGCAAAGTTTAGTGGTGGAAGGTGAGATGGTGTGCGTGTTCTGGCCCTAACGAGACCAACGACTTAGCCAGGACGTGCACGAAATGACCCGAACGTGCCCGACGTGAAAAATTGACTAAGGCAGGAACAGACCCTCTCTATTGTTTCTAGAGTATTCTGGAGCTTGGCAGCTTGTTGGGGAAGCCATTGGTTTGAAATTTGGTGAGAAAATCATACTGGAGCATGGAAGGTTCTAGAAAATTGGCTAAGTTCTGAAAAATCTGCCCAGTCTACCCAAGTTGCCCAGTCTGCCTAGCCTGTGCAGGAATGTTCCAAAAGGGTACAGAAATGGCGCACAATAGTGGAGATTTCTAGAAATTCCGCCCAAGCTTCAAATTCAAACCTTGTAGATATTATTTTTATGTACATATGTGGCAAAATCACATAGGTGCCAAGTGTATAGATCATAGGCCATTGATCTAGCTTGTAAACATGTATATATAGGAGTTGTTTGTGAATGAAAGGCAACAACTTTGGCTGCCATACTTAGCATTTTTGTGCATCCCTTTCTAGCTCATTTTTCTTAGCTTTCTCAATCCCTTACAACCGCAAACTAGTGCTCAACTTGCCCAAAGGGTCATACTTTGCACCCATAACCCTTTGCAAGTTGCCATGGTTAAAATCGTGCAAGTGTTAGGGTCTTCAACCTCTAACACACCTAGCTACGCACTCTGATCACTCAGGCGTACTTAGTCAGCCCACAACACTTGGCTAAGGCCGTACGTTGGCGAGATTTTCTACCCTAATCTCTAACGACGTGACAGGACCTCTCACGGTACCAGAGATTGAGATCCCTCCTTCACGCAGCAGCCAGGTGGGCCTGCCTTTTTGTGGAGCGCCATGCTCCTTGTTTTGAGGAACGTCATGCATTGTTGGGCTTCACCAAACGTTGGGGGCAGCGTTCATTGTTTTGTGGGCGACAGGTTTCAGTGGGCACAACCTGCTCATCCATGGTGCGTCATCCGTCTGTTCGTGACTGTCTGGTTTCCTGGTAGGCAATCGCCTTGCGCTTTAGAAGATGGCATATCTCTAGTTTGTTGGCAAGTGGTTTGTGGGGAAGAAGTCCTACAGTTGGGTGCCGCAGTTTGTGGTGTTGGGGTATTGGCTAATGCCTTGCTCGTTGGCCTATGTGCGAATCATAGCAACGGGTGAAGTCCGCAATGAGGGCATTTGCGGATTGGGTGGGGGAGTATGTCACATGCTCAGTGTTTTGGGGTCCCTCCCCCCGGGTACTGTGCCAAGAGCCAAGCCCTACGAGTCACACAGAACAGATTCTAATGGGTATATCCTTTGGTTTCAAGTATTTCAGCTGCTCTGGACCTTGTGTTTTGATGCTTATACTTGCCGACTCTGTGGAAAGGCATATCTCTGCCCTAACCTCCGGGGTTGGGAACCGAACAGGGCGTCTGCTGCGCGCGCTCCGTCTCAGGTGGTATCAGAGCCAGATGGTCATTCTACCATGAACAGGCGACGATTTTGTGGTGTGTTGGGGATTTCGAGTGCTTGCGGGGTTGCACTCATCCCCCTGGATGGATTCAAGCGCAGGGTCTCTCCATCCATTTTTTAGGGCAGTCTGTGGGTACAGGTCCGTCCCTCCTTCAGGCAACAGCCAGCTGGGCCTGCCTTTTTTTGTGGCGTGCCGTGCTCCTTGTTTTGAGGAACATCATGCATTGTTGGGCTTCACCCAATGTTGGGGGCAGCGTTACTTGTTTTGTAGACGACAAGTTTTAGTGGGCACAGCCTGCTTGTCCATGGTGTATCGTCCGTCTGTTCATGACCGTCTAGTTTCCTGGTAGGCAATCGCTTTGCATTTCCTAAGATGGCATATCTCTAGTTCGTTGGCAAGTGGTTTGTGTGGAGGATGTCCTGCAGTTGGGTGCCGCGGTTTGTGGTGTTGGGGTGTTGGCTAGTGCCTTGCTCGTTGGCCCATGTACGCATCATGGCAACGGGTGAAGTCTGCAACGAGGGCGTTTGCGGATTAGGTGGGGGAATGTGTCACATGCTCAAAGTTTTGGGGTCCCCCCCCTAGGTATTGTGCCGAGAGCCATGCCCCATGAGTCACACAGAACGGATTCTAACTGGTATATCCTTTGGTTTCAGGTATTTCAGCTGCTCTGGACCTTGTGTTTTGATGCTTATACTTGCCGACTCTATGGAAAGGCGTATCAGCAGATGCCCTGTCCGGCTCACAATCCCGGAGGTTAGGGCTGAGATACGCCTTTCCATAGAGTCGACAAGTATAAGCATCAAAACACAAGGTCCAGAGCAGCTGAAATACCTGAAACCAAAGGATATACCCATTAGAATCCGTTCTGTGTGACTTGTGGGGCTTGGCTCTCTGCACAGTACCCGGGGGGGACCCTAAAACTCTGAGCACGTGATACACTCTACTACCCAATCCACAAACGCCCTCGTTGCAGACTTCACCCGTTGCGACGACGTGCACATGGGCCAACGAGTAAGGCACTACCCAACACCCCAACACTACAAACTGCGGCACCCAACTGTAGGACTTCTTCCATACAAACCACTTCCCAACAAACCAGAGATATGCTATCTTCAGAAGCGCAAGCCGATTGCCTACCAGGAAATCAGACAGTCACGAACAGACGGACGACGCACCATGGACGAGCAGGTTGTGCCCATTGAAACTTGTCGCTCACAAAACAAGGAACGCTGACCCAAACGTTGGGAAAGCCCAACAATGCATGACGTTCCTCAAAACGAGGAACATGGCGCTCCACGAAAAGGCAGGCCCACCTAGCTGCTGCCTGAAGGAGGGACGGTCCCGCACACACAGACTGCCCTCAAAACTGGATGGAGAGACCCCCTCGCTCGAATCCATCCAGGGGGATGAGTGCAACCCTGCAAGCACTCGGAATCCCCAACACTCCACAAAATCGTCGCTTGTTCACGGGAGAATGACCGGTTGGCTCTGATACCAACTGAGACAGAGCGCGCACAGCAGACGCCCTGTCCGACTCCCAACCCTGGAGGTTAGGGCTGAGATACACCCTTCCACAGAGTCAGCAAGTATAAGCATCAAAACACAAGGTCTAGAGAAGCTGAAATACCTTAAACCAAAGGATATATCCGTTAGAACCCGTTCTGTGTGACTCATGGGGCTTCGCTCTCCGCACAGTACCCAGGGGGACCCCAAAATTTTGAGCACGTGACACTACGCTCTGTATACATTAGTATGGGATAACATTATAGGATTTCTATCCTATTGAGTTGGCCTTCGGGATCGGAGTAATGATTAACAGGGACAGTCAGGGGC
>CM075765.1:41810147-41957647 GCA_037974665.1 Ehretia macrophylla
AAGTGTGTCTCCAAGTGCCTAAGTAAGTCATAAGTTGTAACCAAAGTGTCAACACGCGAATGCCCAAGTGTTGCCAAGTGATCTATGCCCAAGTCCGAATAACATTAGCCCAAGTTAGTTTGCCATGCTCGTTGCGTGCATAAGTGCCGCTACAAGTGTCGTGGCGTTTTGAGGCAACGATGATGCCCAATTATGCCTAAGTGCTGAGTGCTATGCCCAAGAATGCCCAAGTGCTAAGTGCTATGCCCAAGGTGCCCAACCAAGTGCTAAGTGCTATGCCCAAGGATGCCCAAGTGCTATGCCCAAGTGCTAATCCCAAGTGTCGACGCGCGAATGCCCAAAGTTCTATACCCAAGTGCTACGTGCTATGCCCAATGATGCCCAAGTGCTATGTGTTATACCCAAGTGCTATGCCCAAGTGTTATGTGCACCTAAGTGCTATGCCCAAGTGCTAACGGACCCTCTACCGTCTGACCCCGCTCATTGCCTCGAGTGCCCAAGTATTAGACAGCCTATGCTTGCTTCCTAAGAGATAGCAAAAAATTTGAATCCGACCTTGTGTGCTGTCGGCCCGCCGAGGTGCCTAACATTCTTCCCTCAACATTTATGGTGACTGAGGTTATTTTGCCCCTATCTTTAGCATGGCTGGGTACGTTGGTTAACGGTTGAGGCACGACTGCCCACGGTGTTGCACGACGGAGCACGATTGGGCCTCGGATGGGGCACGTACTAGGGGCCTCGGATGAGCCACAACATGGCAAGCAGTTGGGGCACAGCTTGACAAGCAGTGGGGTCGCACATGGGGCACGATGGGGGCAAGCAGTTGGGCCATGTGGGGCGCTCGCATGGGGCTCCCATGCCACACCAAGGTGCGCGCATTGGGCGCCCATGCAGCACGATGGTACACACATGTGGCACGCTTGCCGCATGAAAGTGCGCGCATGGTACGCCCACACCGCACGATAGTGCGCGCATGCTGCACGAAGGTGCGTGCATGAGATGCCCATGCCGTACGAAGGTGCGCGCATGGCGCGTGCATGCGGCACGATAGTGCACAAATGCGTCCCACATGCCGCACGAAGATGCGCGCATAGGGCACCCATGCCACACGATGGTACGCGCATCCCGCGCGAAGGTGCGTGCATGGGGCGCCCATTCCGCACGATGGTGTGCGCATGGGGTGCCCATGCCGCCTGATGGTGTGTGTATACCGCACGAAGGTGCGCGCATGGTGCTCCCATGCCGCACGAAGATGAGTACATGGGGCGCCCATGCCGCACAATAGTACGAGCATGCTGCACGAAGGTGCGTGCATAGGGCACCCATGCCGCTTGATGGTGAGCGTATGCCGTACTCTGGTACGCGCATGTGGCCCACATATTGTACGAAGGTCAGTGCACGGGGTACCCATGCCGCACGAAGATGCGAGCATGTAGCGCCCATGCCGCATTATGGTGCGAGCATGCCGCACGAAGGTGTAAGCATGGGGCGCCCATGCCACTTGATGGTGCGTGCATACCGCACGATGGTACGTGCATGCCACACTCTGGTGCGCGCATGTGGCCCGTAAGTCGAACGAAGGTGCGCGCATGGGGCGCCTATGCCGCACAAAGGTGCGCTCATGGAGCGCCCATGACGCACGATGGTGCACACATCCGACACGCTTGCCGCACGATGTCATGCACATGTGGCCCGCATGCCGCATGAAGGTGTGCGCATTGGGCGTCCATGCCGCACGATGGTGCGCGTATGAGGCACGCATGTCACACGATGGTGCGTGCATGTGGCTCGCATTTCGCACGAAGGTACGCGCATGGGGTGTCCATGCTGCACGAAGGTACACGTATGGGGCACCCGTGCCGCATGATGGTACGCTCATCGGGCATGCATACAGAACGATCGTGCCCGCATGTTGCTCGTATACCGCACGATGGTGCATGCATGGGGCGCCCATGCCGCACGATAGTGCGCGCATGCCACATGAAGGTGCGCGGATAGTTCCCCTATGTCGCATAATGGTGCACTTATCGGGCGCGCATGCCATACGATGGAGTGCGCATGGAGCGCCCATACCGCACGATGGTACGCACATACTGCACGAAGGTGTGCGCATGGGGTGCCTATGCCGTACGATGGTGCGTACATCGGGCACGCATGTCGTATTATGGTGCGCGCATGTAGCTCGCATGCCGCACGAAGGTGCGTGCATGGGGCGCCCTTGCCAGACGATGGTACACGCAAGTGACGCGCACAGGGCGCTGTTGGGGCACTGTTGGGCCACGACTGGAACACTATTGGGGCACGGCTGGGGCACTATAGGGGTACACTAGGGGGACAACTTTGGCACTATTAGGGGACGTTGGGCACGACGGGCAATGTTAAGCATTCGGGGTACTGGGCATGCGTAATGTATTATGACACGAATGTGGACATTGATATTCTTTTACAAGTGGTTTTCAAATCTACGAAGTAGTCTTAATCTTTGCCTTGTCCGACAAATAGTTTGTCACATTTGTGAGGCGAAATAGATTAATCAGTTTCTCAATCCGTCCAAAAAAAAATTTTAACGCCAAATATCTTGTAAACAATTTAATTTATGAATTAATATAATTTTTCTTGAATTTTCTAGGATTTTTTCCGATTTTCCCTATTTTTCATAATTTTTAAATATTAAAAATTAATTTTTTGAAAAAAATATTTTTGAATATCATTTAACAAATTAATGTATAAATTAATATAATTTTTTCTGAATTTTCTACTATCTTTTCTGATTTTTCCTATTTTTCGCAATTATTATATATTAAAAAATATTGTTTCGAAAAAATTAATTTTGAAGCATTTGGATATCATATGCTATAAATAAGGAGCAAGTTGGGTACGAAGATCATACTATATTAGGCCTTTTATAGTGTAAAACACCCATTATGAATCTCTAGCAAAATGTATGCTACTGCTGTCACTTGGGTTTTTGCATCTAAATGTACTATAGGGGGTATGTGGTGTCAAGCCTCCTGGTCGAGGTCCATGCGGGGGGACGTTGTGGGTACTTCGTGGCACATTGTGGGCTATATTGTGTGCGGGAATGCCTACCGAGTGAATCACGCCGAGGTATTGCATTGCATATCCATGCGTTGGGGCCGTGCCACCCCCGCCCCGCGTCCCCCGTCATGTCCCTCGGCGCCACACCATGATGGCTAATGAGGAACATGGTGGCTTCCCTAGCCCCTCATTATCCATCTTGGTGCCGCAACACCGTCAACGTCATTGGGATGGCTGATGAGGGGGCGAGTGGTTGCCCAAGCAAAAAACTAACCATCCCTGTGCTACTGGCTTGGTACACGTTGAGGGACATTCCTGTCCCCCGACTTGTCGTTGGGCCTGCACGATGCGCGAATCGCCTAGCACACGAAGCCATGGCCATTGTCGAGTGGATGCGCGCGGCCATGGTCTAGTGTCGTGGCGATCCAAGCACCGCGTGGGCTTGGGTAGCTCTTTGTGGACGGTGGGGGCAAGCGTAATGCACGAATCGCCTAGCACACGTGGCATTGGCTTTCGTTAAGCAACGACGCGAGCGTTGCCATGAGACGATTGATAATGCTTCAATGTCGTGGCGATCCAAGAACCATCTAGCCTTGAAGCTGTCCCCTGGTGCGTTCTGATATGCCTGTACGATGCACGAATCGCCTAGCACACAACGCCATGGTCCTCGCTGAGTCGTAATGCGACGGACATGGTCCAGTGTCGTGGCGATCCAAGCACCGTGTGGGTAGGAAGGTAGTTTGCTAGTCCTATTCCGTGCATACGGGGGGACAGTAGGGGGCATACGTGATGCGTGAATCGCTTAGCACACATGGCATTGGCTTTCGTTAAGCAACGACACAAGCATTGCGATGAGACGATTACTGATGCTTCAATGTCGTGGCGATCCAAGCACCATGCATCCTTGAAGTCGTCCCCTGGTTGTTTCTGACAGGCATGTTCGATGCGCAAATCACCTAGCACACGACACCATGGTCCTCGTTGAGTCGTAATGCGACGGATGTGGTCTAGTGTCGTGGCGATTCAAGCACCGTATGGGCAGGAAGGTAGTTTGTTTGTCCCGTTCAGTGCATACAGCGGGACTGTAGGGGGTATGCGTGATGCGCGAATTGCCTACCACATGTGGAATTGGCTTTCGTTGAGCAATGAGGCGAGCATTGCGATGGGACGATTGCTGATGCTTCAATGCCGTGGTGATCCAAGCACTATGCGGCCTTGAAGCTGTCCTACGGTTGGTTTCGATGGGCCTGTATGATGCGCAAATCACCAAGCACACGATGCCATGGTCCTCGCTGAGTCGTAATGCAACGGACGTGGTTTAGTGTCGTGGCTATCCATGCACCGCGTGGACAGGAAGATAGTTTGCTTGTCCTGTTCCGTGCATATGGGTGCATACATGGGGACGGTGGGGGCATGCGTGATGCGCGAATCGCCTAGCACATGTGGCATTGGCTTTAGTTAAGCAACGACGCAAGCGTTGCGATGAGACAATTGCTGATGCTTTAATGTCGTAGCGATCCAAGCACCATGCGACCTCGAAGCCGTCCCTCGGTGTGTTCCCACTGGCCTATGCGATGTGCAAATTGCCTAGCACATGATGCCATAGTCCTCGCTGAGTCATAATACGACGGACGTAGTCTAGTGTCGTGGCGATCCAAGTACCGCGTGGACAGGAAGGTAGTTTCCTTGTCCCGTTCGGTGCAAACAGGTGCATACAGGGGGACGGTGGGGGGCATGCGTGATGTGCGAAACGCCTAGCACATATGGCATTGGTTGTCATTAAGCAACGACACGAGCGTTGTGATGAGACGATTGCAGATGCTTCAATGTCGTGGCGATCCAAGCACCGTTCTTTCGCGAATCCATCCCCCGTTGTGTTGCCACTGGCCAGCGCGAATCGCCTAGCATATGACGCCATGGTCCTTGCTGGGTTTAATGCGATGGACGTGGTTCAGTGTCGTGGCGATCCAAGCACCGTGCGGGCAAGAAGGTAGTTTGCTTGTCCCGTTTCATGCATACGGGTGCATACAGGGGGACGGTGGGGGGTATGCGTGATGCGCGAATTGCCTAGTACATGTGGCATTGGCTTTCGTTAAGCAACGACACGAGCTTTGCGATGAGACGATTGATGATGCTTCAATGTCGTGGCGATCCAAGCACCATGCAGCCTTGAAGCTGTCCGCCGGTTGGTTCTGACTAGCCTATGCGATGCGCGAATCACCTAACACACGTCACCATTGTCCTCGCTGAGTCGTAATGCGATGGACGTGGTCTAGTGTCATTGCGATCCAAGCACCGTGTGGGTAGGAAGGTAGTTTGGTTCCCCCGTTCTATGCATACGGGTGCATACAGGGGGACGGTGGGGGGCATGCGTGATGCGTGAATTGCCTAGCAGATGAGGCATTGGCTTTCGTTAAGCAACGACACGACCGTTGTGATGAGACAATTGCTAATGCTTCAATGTCATGGCGATCGAAACACCATGCGGCCTTGAAGCTGTCCCCCGGTTAGTTTCCACTGGCCTGCGCGATGCGCGAATAACCTAGCACACGATGACATGGTCCTCGCTAAGACACAATGCGATAGACGTGGTCTAGTGACATGGCGATCAAAGCACCGCGTGGGCAGGAAGGTAGTTTGCTTGTCCCGTTCCATGCATACGGGTGCATACAGGGGAACGGTGAGGGGCATGCGTGATGTTCGAATCGCCTAGCACATGTGGCATTGGATTTCGTTAAGCAACAACGCGAGCGTTGCTATGAGACGATTGCTAATGCTTCAATGTCATAGCGATCCAAGCACCGTGCGGCCTCGAAGCCGTCCTCCGGTGTGTTCCCAATGGCCTGCGCGATGCGCGAATCACCGAGCACACGACGCCATGGTTATCACTGAGTCGTAATACGACGGACGTGGTCTAGTGTCGTGGCGATCTAAGCACCGCGTGGGCAAGAAGGTAGTTGGCTTGTCCCATTTCGAGCATACGGGTGCATACAGGGGGAAGGTGGGGTGCATGCTTGCTACGCGAATTGCCTAGCACATGTGGCATTGGCTTTCGTTAAGCAACGGTACGAGCGTTGCGATTAGACGATTGCTGATGCTTCAATGTCATGGCAATCCAAGCACCGTGCGGCCTCGAAGTCGTCCCCCAGTGTGTTCCCACTAGCCTGTGCAATGTGCGAATCGCCTAGCACACGATACCATGGTCTTCGCTGAGTCGTAATGCGACGGACATGGTCTAGTGTCGTCGCGATCCAAGCACCGCGTGGGCAGGAAGGTAGTTTGCCTCTCCGGTTCCGTGCATACGGGTGCATACAAGGGGCTAGTGGGGGGTATACGTGATGCGCGAATCGCCTAGCACATGTGGCATTGGCTTTCATTAAGCAACAACGCGAGCATTGTAATGAGATAATTGCTGATGCTTGAATGTCATGGCGATCTAAGCACCGTGCTGCCTCGAAGCCGTCCCCCGGTGTGTTCCCACTGGCCTGCGCAATGCGTGAATCGCCTAGCACACGATGCCATGGTCCTCGCTGAGTCGTAATGCGATGGACGTGGTATGGTGTCGTGGTGATGCAAGCACCGTGCTGGAAGGAAGGTAGTTTGCTTGTCCCGTTTCGTGTATACGGGTGTATACAGTGGGATGGTAGGGGGTATGCGTGATGCGCGAATCGCCTAGCACATATGGTATTAGCTTTTGTTAAGCAACGACGTGAGCTTTGCGATGAGACAATTGCAGATGCTTCAATGTCGTGGCGATCCTAGCATCATGCAGCCTTGAAGCCGTCCTCTGGTGGGTTCTGATGTGCCTGTATGATGCACGAATCGCCTAGCACACAACGCTATAGTCCTCGCTGAGTCGTAATACGACGAACGTGGTCTAATGTCGTGGCGATCCAAGCACCGCGTGGGCAGGAAGGTTGTTTGCTAGTCCCGTTCCATGCATACGGGGGGATGGTAGGCGGTCTGCGTGATGCACAAATCTCCTAGCACAAATGAAATAAGCTTTCATTAAGCAACGACACGAGCTTTGCTATTAGATGATTGCAGATGCTTCAATGTCGTGGCGATCCAAGCACCATGCGGCCGTGAAGCCATCCCCCGGTTGGTCCTGAAAGGCCTGTGCGATGCGCGAATCGCCTAGCACATGACGCCATGGTCCTTGCTGAGTCGTAATACGTCGGATGTGGTCTAGTGTCGTGGCGATCCAAACACCGCGTGGGCAGGAAGGTAGTTTGCTTGTCCCGTTCCGTGCATACAAGGGGACAGTAGGGGGCATGCGTGATGCGCGAATCGCCTAGCACAAGTGACATTGGGTTTCGTTAAGCAATGACGCGAGCATTGTGATAAGACGATTGCTGATGCTTCAATGTCGTGGCGATCCAAGCACCATGCGACCTTGAAGCCGTCCCCCGGTGGGTTCTGACGTGCCTGTGCGAAGTGCGAATTGCCTAGCACACGACTCCATGGTCCTCACTGAGTCGTAATGCGACGAACGTGGTCTAGTATCGTGGCGATCCAAGCACCGTCCGGGCAGGAAGTTAGTTTGCTTGTCCCGTTCCGTGCATACGGGTGTATACAGGGGGACGGTGGGGGGTATGCGTGATGCGCGAATCGCCTAGCACATGTTGCATTGAGTTTCGTTAAGCAACGACGTGATCTTTACGATGAGGCGATTGATGATGCTTCAATGTCGTGGCAATCCAAGCACCATGCGACCTTGAAGCTGTCCCCCGATTAGTTGTGACAGGCCTGTGCGATGCGCGAATCACCTAGCACATGTTACCATGGTCCTCGCTGAGTCGTAATGCGATGGACGTGGTCTAGTGTTGGGGCGATCCAAGCACCGTGTGGGCAGGAAGGTGTTTGCTTGTCCCGTTCTGTGCATATGGGTGCATACAGGGGGACGGTGGGGGGCATGCCTGATGCGCGAATCACCTAGCACATGTGGCATTGGCTTTCTTTAAGCAAGGACGTGAGCATTGCGAGGAGACGATTGCCGATGCTTCTATGTCCTGGCGATCCAAGCACCGTGCAGCCTCAAAGCCGTCCCCTGGTGTGTTCCTACTGGCCTGCGCGATTTGCGAATCGCCTAGCACACGATGCCATGTTCCTCGCTGAGTCGTAATACGATGGACGTGGTCTAGTATCGTGGCGATCCAAGCACCCCGTGGGCAGGAAGGTAGTTTGCTTGTCCTGTTCCGTTCATACGGGTGCTTACAAGGGGACGGTGGGGGGCATACATGATGTGCGAATTGCCTAGCACATGTGGCAATGGCTTTCATTAAGCAACGACGCGAGCGTTGCGATGAGACGATTGCTGATGCTTCAATGTCACGGCGATCTAAGCACCGTGCGGCCTCGAAGCCGTCCTCCGGTGTGTTCCCACTGGACTGCTCGATGCGCGAATCGCCTAGAACACGATGCCATGGTCCTCGCTGAGTCATAATGTGACAGACGTGGTCTAGTGTCGTGGCGATCCAAGCAATGCTTGGGCAAGAAGGTAGTTTGATTGTCTCGTTCCGTGCATAAGGGTACATACAGGGGCTCGGTAGGGGCATGCGTGATGCGCGAATCACTTAGCACGTGTGGCATTGGCTTTCGTTAAACAACGACGTGAGCATTACGATAAGATGATTGCTGATGCTTCATTGTCATGGCGATCCAAGCACCGTGCAGCCTCGAAGCCTTCACCCGATATGTTCCCACTGGCCTGCGCGATGCGCGAATAGCCTAGCATACGATGCCATGGTCCTTGCTGAGTCGTGATGCGATGGACGTGGTCTATTGTCGTGGTGATCCAAGTACCGCGTAAGGAGGAAAGTAGTTTACCTCTCCCATTCCGTGCATACGGGTGCATACAAGGGGACGGTGGGGGGCATACGTGATGCACGAATTTCCTAGCAAATATGGCAATGGCTTTCATTAAGCAACGACGCGAACATTGCGATGAGATGATTGCTGATGCTTCAATGTCGTGGCAATCCAAGCACCGTGCTTCCGTGAAGCCATCCCCCGGTGTGTTCCCACTGGCCTGCGCGATGCGAGAATCGCCTAGCACACGACGCCATGGTCCTCGCTGAGTCATAATGCGATGGACGTGGTATAGTGTCATGGTAATCCAAGCACCGTGCGGGAAGGAAGGTTGTTTTCTTGTGTCGTTCTGTATATACGGGTTCCTACAGTTGGAGGGTAGGGGGTAAGCGTGATGCATGAATCGCCTAGCACATGTGGCATTGGCTTTCGTGAAGCAACGGCGCGAGCTTTGCGGTGAGACGATTGATGATGCTTCAATGTCGTGGCGATCCAAGCACTAGGAAGCCTTGAAGTTGTCCCCCGGTTGGTTCTGACAGGCCTGTGCGATGTAGGAATCGCCTAGCACACGTCACCATGGTCCTCGCTGAGTCGTAATGCGATGGATGTGGTCTAATGTCGTGGCGATCCAAGCACCGTGTGGGCAGGAAGGTAGTTTGCTTGTCCCGTTTTGTGCATACGAGTGCATACACGGGGACGGTGGGGGGCATGCTTGATATGCGAATCGCCTAACACATGTGGCATTGGCTTTCTTTAAGCAAGGACGCGAGCAATGCGATGAGACGATTGCTTATGCTTTATTGTCGTGGCGATCCAAGCACCGTGCAGCCTCGAAGTCGTCCCCCGGTGTGTTCCCTCTGGCCTGCGCAATGCGCGAATCGCCTGGCACACGACGCCATGGTCCTCGCTGAGTAATAATGCGATGGACGTGGTCTAGTGTCATGGTGATCCAAGCACCAAGTGGGCAGGAAAGTAGTTTGCTTGTCCCGTTTCGTGCATACGGGTGCATACTAGGGGACTGTGGGGGGGGGGCATGCTCGATGTGTGAATCCCCTAGCACATGTGGCATTGGCTTTTGTTAAGTAACAACGCGAGCGTTGCAATGAGACAATTGCTGATTCTTCAATGTCGTGACTATCCAAGCATCGTGCGGCCTCGAAACCGTTCTCCAGTGTGTTCCCACTGGCCTGCGCGATGCGCGAATCGCCTAGCACACGACGCCATTGTCCTTGCTGAGTCATAATGCGACAGACGTGGTCTAGTGTCGTGGCGATTCAAGTACTGCGTGGGCAGGAAGGTAGTTTTCTTGTCCCGTTCCGTGCATACGGGTGCATACAGGGGGACGGAGGGGGTTACGTGTTCTGCACGAATCGCCTAGCACATGTGGCATTGGCTTTCATTAAGTAACGACGCGAGCATTGCGATGAGACGATTGCTGATGCTTCAATGTCATGGCGATCCAATAATCGTGCGGCCTCGAAGCCGTCCCCCGGTGTGTTCTCACTGGCCTGCGCGATGTGCGAATTGCCTAGCACATGATGCCATGGTCCTCGCTAAGTCGTAATACGACGGACGTGGTCTAGTATCGTGGCGATCCAAGCACCGCGTGGGAAGGAATGTAGTTTGCCTCTCCTGTTCCGTGTATACGGTTGCATATGAGGGGACGGTGGGGGGCATGCGTGATGCGCGAATCGCCTAGCACATGTGGCATTGGCTTTCATTAAGCAACGATGCGAGCATTGCGATGAGACGATTGATGATACTTTAATTTAGTAGCGATCCAAGCAGCGTGCAGCCTTGAAGCCGTCCCCCGGTGTGTTCCCATTGGCCTGTGCGATGCGCGAATCGCCTAACACACGACGCCATGGTCCTCGCTTAGTCGTAATACGATGGACGTGGTATAGTGTCGTGGCGATCGAAGCACCGTGCGGGAAGGAAGGTAGTTTGCTTGTCCCGTTCCATGCATACGGGTGCATATAGTGGGACGGTGAAGGGTATGCTTGATGTGCGAATCGCCTAGCACATGTGGCATTGGCTTTCGTTCAGCAAATTCGTGAGGTTTACAATGAGACGATTGCTGATGCTTCAATGTCGTGGCGATCCAAGCACAATGCAGCCTTGAAGACATCCCCTGGTTGGTTCTGACGGGCCTATGTGATGCGCGAATCGCCTAGCACACGTCACCATGGTCCTCGCTGAGTCGTAATGCGATGGACGTGGCCTAGTGTCGTGGCGATGCAAGCACCGTGTGGGCAGGAAAGTAGTTTGCTTGTCTCGTTCTGTGCATACGGGTGCATACTGGGGGACGGTGGGGGGCATGCGTGATGCGCGAATCGCCTAGCACTTGTAGCATTGGCTTTCTTTAAGCAACGAAGCGAGCATTGCGATGTGACGATTGTTGATGCTTCAATGTCGTGGCGATCCAAGCACCGTGCGGCCTCGACGCCGTCCCCCGGTGTGTTCCCATTGGCCTGCGTGATGCGCGAATTGCCTAGCACACGATGCCATGGTCCTTGTTGAGTCGTAATGCGACGGATGTGGTCTAGCGTCGTCGCAATCCAAGCACCGCGTGGGTAGGAAGGTAGTTTGCTTGTCCCGTTTCGTGCATACGAGTGCATACAAGAGGACGGTGGGGGGCATGCGTGATGCTCGAATCGCCTAGGACATGTGGCGTTGGCTTTCGTTAAGCAACGACGCGAGCGTTGTGATGAGACAATTGCTAATGCTTCAATGTCGTGGCGATCCAACCACCTTGCAGCCTTGAAACCGTCCCTGGTAGGTTCTGATGTGCCTGTGCGATGCGTGAATCATCTAGCACACGATGCCATGGTCCTCGCTGAGTCGTAATGCATCTATACGTGGTCTAGTGTCGTGGGGATCCAAGCACCGCGTGCAGGAAAGTAGTTTGCTTGTCCTGTTCCATGCATACGGGGGGATGGTGGGCGGTATACGTGATGCGCAAATAACCTAGCTCATGTGGCATTGACTTTAGTTACTAACCGATGCGAGCGTTGCGATGAGACGATTGCTGATGCTTCAATGTCGTGGCGATCCAAGCACCATGGGGCCTTGAAGCCGTCCCCTAGTTGGTTGCGACAGGCTTGTGCGATGCACGAATCGCCTAGCACACGACGCCATGGTCCTACTGAGTCGTAATACGTTTGTACGTGGTCTAGTGTCGTGGTGAACCAAGCACCGCGTGGGCAGGAAAGTAGTTTGCTTGCCCCGTTCCGTGTATATAGGGGGACGGTAAGGGGCATGTGTGATGCGCGTATCGCCTACCACATGTGGAACTGGCTTTCGTTGAGCAACGAGGCGAGCGTTGCGATAGGAGGATTGCTGATGCTTCAATGTTGTGGTGATCCAAGCACTATGCGGCCTTGAAGCCATCCCATGGTTGGTTTCGACAGGCCTGTGTGATGCGCAAATTGCCTAGCACACGACGCCATGGTCCTCGCTGAGTCGTAATGCGACGGACGTGGTCTAGTGTCATGGCGATCCAAGTACCGCGTGGGCAGGAAGGTAGTTTGCTTGTCCCGTTCCGTGCATACGGGGGGATGGTGGGCAGTATGCATGATGCGCGAATCACCTAGCACATATGGTATTGGCTTTCGTTACGCAAAGACGCGAGCTATGCTATGAGACGATTGCTGATGCTTCAATGTCTTGGCGATCCAAGCACCATGCAGCCTTGAAGCCGTCCCCCGGTTGGTTCCGACAGGCCTGTGCGATAAACGAATTGCCTAGCACATGATGCCCTGGTCCTACTGAGTCATAATGCATCTGTACGTGGTCTAGAGTCGTGGTTATCCAAGCATCACGTGGGTAGGAAGGTAGTTTGCTTGTCCCGTTCCGTGGATATAGGGGGACGGTAGGGGGCATGTGTGATGCGCGTATCGCCCACCACATGTGGAATTGGCTTTCATTGAGCAACGAGGCGAGCATTGTGATGGGACGATTGCTGATGCTTCAATGTCGTGGTGATCCAAGCACTATGCGGCCTTGAAGCCGTCCCACAGTTGGTTTCGACGGGCCTGTGCGAAGCGCGAATCTCCCAGCACACAACGCCATGGTCCTCGGTGAGTCGTAATGTGACGGACGTGGTCTAGTGTCGTGGTGATCCAAGCACCGCGTGGACAGGAAGAGAGATTGCTTGTCCCGTTCTATGCATACGGGTGCATACAGGGGGATGGTGGAGGGCATGCGTGATGCGCGAATCGCCTAGCACATGTGGCATTGGCTTTCGTTAAACAACGACGCGAGCGTTGTGTTGAGATGAATACTGATGCTTCAATGTCGTAGCGATCCAAGCACCGTGCGGCCTCGAAGCTGTCCCCTGGTGTGTTCCCACTGACCTGCGCGATGTGCGAATTGCCTAGCGCACAACGCCATTGTCCTCGCTGAGTCGTAATGCGACGGACGTGGTCTAGTATCGTGGCGATCCAAGCACCGCGTGGGCATGAAGGTAGTTTGCTTGTCCCATTCCGTGCATACAGGTGCATACAAGGGGACAGTGGGGAGCATGCGTGATGCGCGAATCGCCTAGCACATGTGGCATTGGCTTTCATTAAGCAACAACGCGAGCGTTGCGATAAGACGATTGCTGATGCTTCAAAGTCGTGGCGATCCAAGCACCGTGCTGCCGCGAAGCCATCCCCCGTTGTGTTGCCACTGGCCTGCGCGAAGCGTGAATCGCCTAGCACATGATGCCATGGGCCTCGCTGAGCCGTAATGCGGTGGACGTGGTCTAGTGTTGTGGCGATCCAAGCACCGTGCGGGTAGAAAAGTAGTTTGATTGTCCCGTTCCGTGCATACGGGTACATTCAGGGGGACGGTAGGGGGCATGCGTGACGTGCGAATCGCCTAGCACAAGTGGCATTGGCTTTCATTAAGCTACGATGTGAGGCCCGACCTCGATTTGCGTGCGATACCCTTTTTCGTGTGCCCTAGCCTAGATTTGTGTGCCTTAACCTAGATTTGAGCATCGTGTTTCGTTTTGTGTGCCTTGCATTGAATTACGTGCATTCATTTAGGGTTGTGTGCATTTACTTGGAAAACGTGCATTCATCTCATAGTTCGTGTCTTGTGTTGTAGTACGTGCCTTAAACCTAGGAAAGTGTGCCCACACGTTAATCAAAAAAGCATCTTACACAAAGCATTAGGTCATTAATTAATCCTACAAACTCCACTAACTAATATTAAAATGCGAAGTCAATGCACTAGAAGACGAAATTGCATCAAAAGTTAGACATTCTTTATTCTTTATTCTTTGCATATACCAAACACACAATAAAATAAGCTTTGAACAAGACAAAAAAATTTAGATTTTGCACACCCTTGGCCGACCACTAGGAGCCATTGTCCATGCATTTTAATTTCAAATCTTATTCCCAAACATTCTATTACATTCTATGACACAAAGCAATAAAAAAAATTAGCTCAAACCCTCCTCAAAGCTCTAATTCTCGACACAAAGCTCCTTGCCCATGCTAGACACTTCATAAATCATGCTTCTTGAAGACACAAATCTGAAATTTTTATGCCCAAGGCTGACACATGCTTCAACATTTGCGAAAGCTTTCATTTTTCCTTCATTTCTCTCAATTCCTCTCATTCTTCTCTCTCCCTTTCATTATTCTCTCTCTCTCTCGGCCCTAGCTGAATATTGTAGACACCATAGCTTATCTTCATCACTTCATGGTTCATCAAGGAAAGCAAGAAGCTAGGGAGCTCGACTAAGCAAGCTAGGTTGCAAGAAACACACATGCAAGCTCTTTGAATCTCCATTTCAGCTTAGGTGAGTTTGCTAGCTTCCATTTCTTTTCTTCTTGTTCTAACCACATGCACCTACATAGGACTTGGTTACTAAGCTAGGAAACTAGAGAAACATCGAGTGGTGTCTCGGCTAAGCAAGGAAAAGAGTCAACTTTGTGCTTCACCAAGAGTCTTGTGCATCTTCTTGTTGTTTTGCTAAGGTGAGGGGTAAAACTTCTTGAAAATCTTTCAAAAAACCACATGCATGCTCTTAAATTTCTATCTTTACTTCTGTACTTGAGATATATGTGTGTTCATAAGCTTTCATAACCATGCATGGCAAGATTTTTGGCTAGAATGTGATGATAGATGAAATCGTGCATGTGACAGCTTTCTGTCTTGTTGGTGCGAGGTGATTTTGGCTAGGTAAATGATGTTGAAAATGCATGAAAATTGGTAGATAACTATTTTTTCCAGTTCTGAACATTTTTCCCAGAAACGGGCCAAATCTAATTTTGAATCTAATTTCCTCAAAATGGCAAATTATCAAAATGTGTCCAAATCTGGAAAGTTTGGAAAAATGAAGCAGGTTTTGGCAGATTCACTGACCTTGTAGAACGAACGAGTTTTGACTTAGTAAATGACATCCAAATTGCAAGAAATTTGGTGTGCTGCTAGATTCTTCAGGTCTGGACGTTTTTTTCAGAAATGGACTATGGCTAAATCTGACCCTAAGACCCTAAAAAACGACAAGTATTTAAATGTGTGCAAAGCTGGACAGTTTTGTGTAGTCTCACTTTTTTGGCTACAACTCTTGAACCCGAACTCCAAATGATGCGAGGTTTGTTTTTGAATTTAGTTCACTTCATAAGCTTTAATTTGACATCTTATTCACTGGAATTGGAGATTGTTTGCTTGTCTTAATGATTGTGAGAAATCAGTCCATTGCAGTGAGGGTTTCACTTAGTGATATGCTTAGAAAAATTATTGTAACTTCTCTCGTTGTATTAAATGCTTGGGATTGTGGCATTGAGATGTTTTGTGGACTGTTTTGAATACTTGACGGTGCATGAACTAATCAATGCGTGGCTTGAGTTTGATTTTGAGATGACTTGGGGCTTAATTGCACGGGTAAGCATGAATTGGAACCCTAGTAACTAGGTGAATTTGCTAAGTGTTGATCCTTTGGATGTTGTGTTGGATTATGTGTTTAGTAGGCTGCCCGTAGTTGCCCTTGTAGCCCTAAATATGATTTCGATGATTTCATGTTGATAAGTAGGCTTTTCTTGCACTCGGTCCCACGTAGATGTCGTTGCATGATGAATAATCTTATTATTTGATTACGTGAACCTTGAAATGAGTTGTATGACTTGATTTACGTGCGTTACATGGCTGCCCGTTTAATGTTCATATAACTCCGTGTGCCTTTCAAGTGAAATTACTTGTCTTATCGTGCCTTGCCTGTTTACTTGTCAATGTGCAATCTTATGACTACTCGGAGGCAACCTACTTTGTTGTCCTCCTAATGTGATATATTAAATGTCATAAATGTGCATCGCATACAAGGTTGTAAGCTTTCATTCTGGTGTGGTAGTGTTCACGCACACCGGACGGCATCGGGCTTGCCGGTGCAACCATGACTACCATTGTCCAATTCCCTCTCTCGCTTGGGGGCTAGAGTTCCTCGGAGAGTTGGGTCGTAGGATTTCGGGGTACATCCGGAGTACACCCATTTGGCGTGATAAGGAGGTGATTGAAGTCGGCCGCAACAACTGATATTGGAAACGAACTAAGAGCAAAAGCTCACCGTATCCTTTTCACTACGTGTATAAGTACTCTCGCTTGGTTCTTAGAGGACCTCGGGGAGGAAAGATGGGTAATTGTGTTCCTTTACTTTTATATCATGTTACGTACTTACTTGTGATATATTTATGCTTGCAAAAAAGGTTTTCATAAGTTGAACCGAAAAATGAGTTTCAAAACCTATTTCTCGTTCCCCCTCGCTGATTTCATAAGGACTCACCCTCTTTTATCATCTCAGGTAAAGAAGACCAAGAACAGGTACCTGAGGACGACGTGCCTAACATTGATTCCTTGGAATGATTGCCTGTCCTATGTGCTTTGCTTGATTATGGCCATTGTGAACACTATGCTGCTTGAAGACTATTTCTTTTCATGTTGCTTGATGTTTGTAATGTAAAAGACCCACGTTGTAATTTGGGGTCTAATTTTGGCTTATACTGATAATAACTAGACAGCCACTACTATGGTCATTTTGCTATCGTTACTGGTTAGTATCTATCGTAGGATTATGAAGTATCAGGTAAGGACTAAGTAAATGAACCTACCCAATCTTAAGCAGGTACCCATTGTTAAGCTAAGATCAACAGGTACTTTTGTAACGAGGATTAACAAACAAACGAGACATAGTATCATGCTAGGTTATAAATCAAACGAGACATCGAGATAACTAGTAGGTGTTTCAATTCGTGGTAAATAGTAATCTTAGTTGGAAATGAAATTGAGATTGGAGAATTTGAGGCATTTAGGGAATCAGGTCAAACCAAAGAGCCCAATTACAGCCGTTATGCTGTCGATTTTCTGAAAAATTATGGAGTTTAGGCTAAAACGTTAAGTGTTAAACTTTCATGAATGATTAAGTACGAGATATGACTTGAATGTTTAGATCACACCCAAGTCTAACCTTTATAGGCCGGGTTGGGGTGTGACACCTCATAAAAGAAGAATGGTATCAGAGCTTAGATTGCTTAAGCCGGGTTTAACTCTCGGACCATGGGTAGATCCATAAGATGATTAGGATAACTTGTCTATATGTTATTGTGTGATAATGTTAAATGTACCTTCTATGTTCTATGTGCTTAAGTGATTAACATGTCTTAATTGTTTATAGAATTGTGTATCTACATTGTGTTGCATATCTTATGCATTAAATTTTTGTCTTGTCGTATTCCAATAAATTATGCATCGTAATATGTGCCTATAGATGGCTGGCCCTAGTACCCGCACTACTAATAGGAGCGGTGAACCCCAAGAGACCGGAGATGCTTATCAAACTAATCCCGACATGGCTATCTTTAACATGATGGCAAATGCCATGGATGGCATGTCACGAGTGATGGAACGTCAAGATGCACGTGAAGCCAACAACAACAACAACAACAGGAATTATGGTAACCATGGGAGACATAGCAGAATGAGGGAGTTCCTTGACTTTCGCTCATCCAAATTCCACGGCGAAGCTGATGATGAGAAAGCAGAGGCTTGGCTATCTGAGATTGAGAGGATTTTCAGGCCACTTGATTATACCGATGAAGAAAAGGTGGAGTTTGCTGTGTTTCTGTTGCCCGGGGATGTTGAGCATTGGTGGCACACTGTGGAGGCACTGTGGGATACTGATCATACCCCTCGCTTGTAGGGTAATTTTGTTAAGGCATTCAAGGTGAAATATGTACCTGCAGTTTTCATGCAGAGGCGGATTGAGGAGTTCATGCACTTGAACCAGGCTAACATGACGGTGGCCCAATACAAGGCTAGTTTTGACCGACTGTCCCGCTATGCTCAATATATGGTCAGTACTCCAGAGGCAAAGATGTGGAAATTTACGACCGGATTGAGGCCAGAGATTCAGGACCAGTTGCCTTCGTATGAGTTCGATACCTATTCTGCTCTCTTTGCTGCTGCTTCCTGAGTTGAGAAGAGGAAACTTGATAGAGCCAGTTCGAGTCAGCCGAACAAGAAACCATACCAGCCTTCAGGTCAACAGAGGAAATTCCAGGGCCAGAGTCGTAATCAGGGCTAGAGCCAAAACAGACCAGTGAATAACCGTGGCCCGACTAAGGGCCATTAGCCTCTTCCACCCACGGAGCCACATGTAGTTCACCTGCTACTCAGTCTATCAACTGTTCTTACTGTGACAAGAAGGGGCATACCGAGGCCCAGTGCTGGAAGAAGTCAGGACGATGTGTGCGGTGTGGCAGTGATCAGCATCAGATCAAGGATTGCCCTAAATGGCAAGCAGGACAAAATCAGGTTAAACCAGCTGGTAGAGGCAAGACTCTAGTTCCTAGAGTTCAGGCTCGAGCTTATGCTATTGAGTGCGAGGAGCTTCCAGAGGAGACCGCTATTGTTGAAGGTACATTCTTCATACTGAATCAACCTGTTAGGGTGCTAATTGATCTGGGTGCTACTCATTCATTTATTACTCCCTTATGTGTGAAACGTGTGAAACTACGAGTTGTATGTTTGCCTTACGAAGTAGAAGTTGGTACTCCGATGGGTTCTAAACTTGTTACTAGCTCAGCTTGTAAAGCATGTAAAATCCAAATTAAGGATAGGGAATTCTCGGCCAATCTTATCGTATTACTTATTTGAGACTATGAGGTCATCTTAGGGATGGACTGGTTGGCAAAGCATCATGCCCAACTAGATTGCCGGACGAAGATTGTAACATTTCGGGTACCTGGTCAACCAATACTAGAGGTAATGGGTCGAAGAGATTTCACCAGGAGTTCTATCATTTCATCTACGAAAACAGTGAAGTCCTTGAGAAAAGGGTGTAGTGGATACTTAGCTTACCTCATCAACAAGCCGTCGGACAAAGCTAAGTTGGAAGAGATGCCAGTGATCAAAGACTATGCAGATGTGTTTCCAGAAGAATTTCCCGGTTTACCCCCAAATCGGGAGATCAAGTTCATTATAGAATTACTTCCTGGCACCCAACAGATATCTAAAGCTCCCTATCGTATGGCACCGACCGAGCTACAGGAATTGAAGGACCAATTGCAAGGATTGTTGAAGAACGGGTTTGTTCAACCAAGTTCTTCTCCGTGGGGTACACCAGTTCCATTTGTAAAGAAGAAAGACGGAACGTTGAGGTTATGCATCGATTACCGAGGATTGAACCAAGTGACTGTCAAGAATAAATACCCACTTCCACTGATCAACGAGTTGTTTGATCAACTTCAAGGAGCCAAAGTGTATTCGAAGCTCGACTTGAGGCAAGGGTACTATCAGTTGCGGATCAAAAAGGAGGATGTGCCTAAAACGGCTTTCAGGACAAGATATGGGCATTATGAATATGTGGTGATGCCATTTGGACTAACCAATGCCCCTGCAGCTTTTATGGACTTGATGCACAGGGTGTTTCAACCCTACTTGGACCAATTTGTCGTGATCTTCATTGATGATATTTTGGTATACTCAAAATCCGAGGCTGAGCATGAACAACATTTGCAATTGGTATTGCAAAAACATCAAGAGCATCAATTGTATGCAAATTTTAGCAAGTGCGAATTTTGGTTGTAGCAGATTGCATTTTTGGGGCATATCATATCCCAAGAGGGAATAGCAGTGGATCCAGCAAAGATAGAAGTGGTGATGTCTTGGAAGAAGCCAGAAAACGTTACGAAGGTTCGGAGTTTTCTTGGTCTAGCCGGCTATTATCGGAGGTTCGTGAAGGATTTCTCAAAGATCACAGGACCGCTTACAAAGCTCACTCAAAAGAAAGCAAAGTTCGTGTGGGATGACAAGTGTGAGTACAGCTTCCAAGAATTGAAGAAAAGATTGACTACCGCACCTATTCTTGCATTGCCTGAAGGGAGTCAAGGTTTTGTAATCTATTGCGATGCTTCGAAGGAAGGATTGGGTTGTGTGTTGATGCAAAATGGTAGAGTGATTGCGTATGCCTTTAGGAAACCGAAGCTGTATGAATTGAACTACCTGACGCATGATTTGGAGTTAGTAGCTATTGTGTTTGCACTCAAGAAATGGAGGTACTATCTATGGGGTAACAAGTTCGAGGTATTTACTGATCACAAGAGCTTGAAATACTTGTTCTCACAAAAAGAGTTGAACATGAGGCAAAGGCGGTGGATGGAGCTTTTGGATGATTATAACTGCACAATCAATTATGTGCCCGATAAAGCAAATGTAGTTGCAGATGCCTTAAGTAGGAAAGCGAGCATGGCAAAACTGGAAGTTGAGGTACAGGAGTTGTTGGAGGAAGCATTCTTGTGGAAACCACAATTGACTCGAAAAGGGTTACTTTTTGCCACTACACAAGTTCAATCGACCTTGTTGTCTGAATTGCGAGAGGCTCAATAGAAGGACCAACAGTTTCAAAAGATTAAAGAAAGCAACATAGATTTCAAGTTTCATGATGATGGTATTTGGAGGTTTAGGAATCGGATTTGCGTTCCTAATGAGCCAGATTTGAAAAAGAAGATTCTTGAAGAAGTCCATAATTCAAGATACACTATTCATCCTGGCGGAACAAAGATGTACCAGGATTTGAAGCAACACTATTGGTGGAATAACATGAAGAGAGAGATTGCGGAGTTTGTGGCACGGTGTTTGACTTGCCAGAGAGTTAAAGCGGAACATCAACGACCAGCAGGTTTACTACAGCCGTTGGAGATTCCTCAATGGAAATGGGAACATATAACTATGGACTTTGTTATGGACCTGCCCAGGTCACCAAAGGGTCATGACGCCGTTTGGGTCATAGTGGATAGGTTGACTAAGTCAACACACTTCTTACCGATGAACAAGGAGGATAGTCCGGAGAAATTGGGAGATATGTATGTGGCGGAGATTGTAAGATTGCATGGGATGCCTGTGAGTATTGTATCAGATAGGGATCCTCGTTTTACTTCCCGATTTTGGAAGAGATTGCAAGAAGCTTTAGGAACGAAGTTGAGTTTCAGCACGGCTTATCACCCTCAGATTGATGGACAATCGGAGAGAACTATTCAGATTCTGGAGGATATGCTGAGGGCGTGTGTTTTAGACTTCGGGAAAGGTTGGGAGAAATATCTGTCTCTAGTGGAGTTCGCTTACAATAATAGTTATCAGGCCACTAACCGGATAGCCCCATTTGAGGCGTTCTATGGACGTAAGTGTTGATCCCCAATTTACTGGGATGAAGTAGGTGAAACGAAGACTTTTGACCCGACCCTTCTACCTGAACTTATGAAGACTATTGATAATATCCACCTTATCCGGAAAAGGATGCTTACCGCCCAAAGCAGGCAGAAGAGTTATGCAGACCGACAGAGACGGAGTCTAGAGTTTGAGGTCGGCGACAAGGTGTTCTTGAAGATATCACCTCGGATGGGACTAATTAAACACGGCAAGGGTGGAAAGTTGAGCCTGAGGTTTGTAGGACCATTCGAGATAATTGAGAAGGTTGGAAAATTGGCGTATCACCTGGCAATACCCCAAAACCTCTCCAATATTCACGACGTCTTTCATGTTTCAATGCTACGGAAGTATCATCCTGATCCATCGCATATCTTGGAGCCAGAGCCGTTGCAGCTTCGGGAGAACTTGTCTTATGAGGAGAAGCCCATTCGGATCCTAGATCAGCAAGATCGGGAGTTGCGCAACAAAACTATACTGATGGTGAAAGTGTTGTGGGATCATCATGGAGTTGAAGAAACAACGTGGGAAAGGCGAGACCAGATGGAGCAACAATATCCAGCTTTATTTCAAAGGTAATACTGAATTTCATGACGAAATTCTTTTAAGGAGGGGAGGATGTGAGGCCTGACCTCGATTTGCATGCGATACCTCGTTTCGTGTGTCCTAGCCTAGATTTGTGTGCCTTAACCTAGATTTGAGAATCGTGTTTCGTTTTGTGTGCCTTGCATTGAATTACGTGCATTCATTTAGGGTTGTGTGCATTTACTTGGGAAACATGCATTCATCTTGTAATTCGTGTCTTGTGTCGTAGTACGTGCCCTAAACCTAGAAAAATGTGCCCACACGTTAATCAAGAAAGAATCTTACACGAAGCACTAGGTCATTAATTAATCCTACAAACTCCACTAACTAATATTAAAATGCTAAGTCAATGCATTAGAAGACAAAATTGCACCAAAAGCTAGACATTCCTTATTCTTTATTCTTTGCATATCCCAAACACACAATAAAATAAGCTTTGAACAAGACAAAAAAATTCAGATTTTGCACACCCTTGGCTGACCACTAGGAGCCATTGCCATGCATTTTAATTTCAAATCTTATTCACAAACATTCAATGACACAAAACAATAAAAAATTTAGCTCAAACCCTCCTCAAAGCTCTAATTCTCGACACAAAGCTCCTTGCCCATGCTAGGCACTTCAAAAATCATGCTTCTTGAAGACACAAATCTGAAATTTGTATGCCCAAGGCCGACATATGCTTCAACATTTGCAAAAGCTTTCATTTTTCCTTCATTTCTCTCAATTCCTCTCATTCTTCTCTCTCCCTTTCATTCTTCTCTCTCTCTCTCGGCCCTAGCTGAATATTGTAGACACCATAGCTTATCTTCATCACTCCATGGTTCATCAAGGCATGCAAGAAGATAGGGAGCTCGACTAAGCAAGCTAGGTTGCAAGAAACACACATGCAAGCTCTTTGAATCTCCATTTTGGCTTAGGTGAGTTTGCTAGCTTCCATTTCTTTTCTTCTTGTTCTAACCACATGCACCTACTAAGAACTTGGTTACTAAGCTAGGAAACTAGAGAAAAATCGAGTGGTGTCTCGGCTAAGCAAGGAAAAGAGTCAACTTTGTGCTTCACCAAGAGTCTTGTGCATCTTCTTGTTGTTTTGCTAAGGTGAGGGCTAAAACTTCTTGAAAATCTTTCAAAAAACCACATGCATGCTCTTAAATGTCTATCTTTACTTCTGTACTTGAGATATATGTGTGTTCATAAGCTTTTATAACCATGCATGGCAAGATTTTTGGCTAGAATGTGATGATAGATGAAATCGTGCATGTGACAGCTTTCTGTCTTGTTGGTGCGAGGTGATTTTGGCTAGGAAAATGATGTTGAAAATGTGTGAAAGTTGGTAGGTAACTAGTTTTACCAGTTCGGAACATTTTTCCCAGAAATAGGGCAAAGCTAGTTTTGGCTCTAAGGTCCTCAAAATGGCAAATCATTGAAATGTGTCCAAATCTGGAAAATCCGGAATAATGAAGCAGGTTTTGGCAGATTCACTGACCTCGTAGAACGAACCAATTTTGACTTAGTAAATGACATCCAGAATACATGATATTTGGTGTGCTGCTAAATTTTTCAGTTATGGACATTTTTGTCAGAAATGGACTAAGACTAAATCTGACCCTAAAGCCCTCAAAAACGACAAGTATTGAAATATGTGCAAATCTAGACAGTTTTGTGCAGTCTCACTGTTTTGGCTGTAACTAGTGAACCTGAACTCTAAATGATGCGAGGTTTGTTTCTGAATTTAGTTCACCTCCTAAGGTTTAATTTGACATCTTATTCACTGGAATTGGAGATTGTTTTCTTGTCTTAATGATTGTGAGAATACAGTCCATTGCAGTGAGGGTTTCACTTAGTGATATGCTTAGAAAAATTATTGTAGCTTCTCTTGTTGTATTAAATGCTTGGGATTGTGGCATTGAGATGTTGTGTGGACTGTTTTTAATACTTGAGGGTGTATGAACTAATCAATGCGTGGCTTGAGTTTGATTTCGAGATGACTTGGTGCTTAATCGCACGGGTAAGCACGAATTGGAACCCTAGTAACTAGGTGAATTTGCTAAGTGTTGATCCTTTGGATGTTGTGTTGGATTATGTGTTTAATAGGCTGCCCGTAGTTGCCCTTGTAGCCCTAAATATGATTTTGATGATTTCATGTTGATAAGTATGCTTTTCTTGCACCCGGTCCCACGTAGATGCCGTTGCATGATGAATAATCTTATTATTTGATTACGTGAACTTTGAAATGAGTTATATGACTTGATTTACGTGCGTTACATGGCTGCCCGTTTAATGTTCATATAACTCCATGTGCCTTTCAAGTGAAATTACTTGTCTTATCATGCCTCGCTTGTTTACTTGTCAATGTGCAATCTTATGACTGCTCGGAGGCAACCTACTTTGTTGTCCTCCTAATGTGATATATTAAATGTCATAAATGTGCATTGCATACAAGGTTGCAACCTTTCATTCTGGCGTGGTAGCGTTCACGCACACCGGGCGGCATCGGGCTTGCCGGTGCAACCGTGACTACCATTGTCCAATTCCCTCTCTCGCTTGGGGGCTAGACTTCCTCGGAGAGTTGGGTCGTAGGATTTCGGGGTACATCCGGAGTACACCCATTTGGCGTGATAAGGGGATGATTGAAGTCGGCCGCAACAACTGATACTGGAAATAAACTGAGAGCAAAAGCTCACCGTATCCTTTTCACTATGTGTATAAGTACTCTCGCTTGGTTCCTAGAGGACCTCGGGGAGAAAAGACGGGTAATTGTGTTCCTTTACTTTTATATCATGTTATGTACTTACTTGTAATATATTCATGCTTGCAAAAAGGGTTTTCATAAGTTGAACCGGAAAATGAGTTTCAAAACCTATTTCTCGTTTCCCCTTGCTGAGTTCATAAGGACTCACCCTCTTTTATCGTCTCAGGTGAAGAAGATCAAGAACAGGTACCCGAGGACGATGTGCTTAACGATGATTCCTTGGAATGATTGCCTGTCCTATGTGCTATGCTTGATTATGGCCATTGTGAACGCTATGTTGGTTGAAGACTATTTCTTTTCATGTTGCTTGATGTTTGTAATGTAAAGACCCTCGTTGTAATTTAGGGTCTAATTTTGGCTTGTATTGATAATGACTAGACAGACACTACTATGGTCGTTTTGCTATCGTTGCTGGTTGGTATCTACCATAGGATTATGAAGTATCAGGTAAGGACTAAGTAAAATGAACCTATCCAATCTTAAGCAGGTACTCATTGTTAAGCTAAGATCAACAAGTACTTTTGAAACGAGGATTAACAAACAAACGAGGCATAGAAACATGCTAGGTTATTAATCAAACGAGACATCGAGATAACCAGTAGGCGTTTCAATTGATGGTAAATAGTAATCTTAGTTGGAAATGAAATTGAGATTGGAAAATTTGAGGCGTTTAGGGAATCAGGTTAAAGCAAAGAGCCCAATTACAGCCGTTATGCTGCTGATTTTCTAGAAAATTATGGAGTTTAGGCTAAAACGTTAAGTGTTAAACTTTCATGAACGATTAAGTATGAGATATGACTTGCATGACAAACGACGCTAGCGTTGCGATGAGACGATTGCTGATGCTTCAATGTCATGGCGATCCAAGCACCGTGCAGCCTCGAAGCCGTCCTCTGGTGTGTTTCCACTGGCCTGCGCAAATCACCTAGCACATGACGCCATGATCCTCATTGAGTCGTAATGCGACTAGTGTCGTGGCAATACAAGCACCGCGTGGGCAAGAAGGTAGGTTGCTTGTCCCGTTCCGTGCATACGGGTGCATACAGGGGGACGATGGGGGGCATGCGTGATGCGCGAATCGCCTAGCACATGTGGCATTGGCTTTTGTTAAGCAACTACGCGGGTGTTATGATGAGACGATTGCTGATGATTCTATGTCGTGGCGATCCAAGCACGGTGCGGCCTTGAAGCCGTTACCCGGTGTATTCCCACTGGCTTGCGCGATGCGCGAATCGCCTAGCACATGACGCCATGGTCCTCGCTGAATTGTATTGTGATGGACGTGGTCTAGTGTCATGGCGATCCAAGCACCGCATGGGCAGGAAGGTAGTTTCCTTGTCCCGTTCCGTGCATACGAGTGCAAACAAGGGGACGGTGGAGGGCATGCGTGATGTGCAAATCACCTAGCACATGTGGCATTGGCTTTCATTAAGCAACGACACGAGCGTTGCGATGAGATGATTGCTGATACTTCAATGTCGTGGCGATCCAAGCACCGTGCTGCCTCGAAGCGGTCCCCCGGTGTATTCCCACTGGCCTGTGCAATGCACGAATCACGTAGCACATGACGCCATGGTCCTCGTGGAGTCGTAATGCGATTGATGTGGTATAGTGTCGTGGCGATCCATGCACCGTGCGGGAAGGAAGGTAGTTTGCTTGTCCTGTTTCGTGCATACGAGTGCATACAGTGGGACAGTGGGGGGCATGCGTGATGCGCGAATCGCCAAGCACCTGTGGCATTGGCTTTCGTTAAGCAACGACGCTAGCTTTGCGGTGAGACGATTGCTGATGCTTCAATGTCGTGGTGATCCAAGCACCATGCGGCCTTGAAGTCTTCCCCAGGTGGGTTCTGATGTGCCTGGGCGATGCGCGAATCGCCTAGCACACGACGCCATGGTCCTTGCTGAGTCATACTACGACTGATGTGGTCTAGTGTCGTGGTGATCCAAGCACCGCATGGGCAGGAAGGTAGTTTGCTTGTCCCATTCCATGCATACGGGGGGATAGTGGGCGGTATGCGTGATGCGCGAATCGCCTAGCACATATGGCATTGGCTTTCGTTAAGCAACGACGCGATCTTTGCGATGAGACGATTGATGATGCTTAAATGTTGTGGCAAGCCAAGCACCATGCGGCCTTGAAGCTATCCCCCGGTTGGTTTTGACAGGCCTATGTGATGCGTGAATCACCTAGCACACGTCACCATGGTCCTCGCTGAGTCATAATGCAATGGACATGGTCTAGTGTCATGGCGATCCAAGCACCATGTGGGCAGGAAGGTAGTTTCTTGTCCCGTTCTGTGCATACGGGTGCATACATGGGGACGGTGTGGGGCATGTGTGATGCGTGAATCGCCTAGCACATGTGGCATTGGCTTTCTTTAAGCAACGACGCGGACATTGCGATGAGACGATTGCTGATGCTTCAATGTCATTGCGATCCAAGCACCATGCGGCCTCGAAGCCATCCCCCGGTGTATTCCCACTGGCCTGCGCGGTGCATGAATCGCCTAGCACATGACGACATGGTCCTCGCTGAGTCGTAATGCGACGGACGTAGTCTAGTGTCATGGCGATCCAAGCACCGCGTGGGCAGGATGGTAGTTTGCTTGTCCCATTCCGTGCATACGGGTCCATACAGGGAGAGGGTAGGGGGCATGCGTGATGCGCGAATCGCCTAGCACATGTGGCATTGGCTTTCGTTAAGCAACGACGCGAGCATTGCAATAAGACAATTGCTGATGCTTCAATGTCGTGGTGATCCAAGCACCATGCGGCCTTGAAGCCATCCCCCGGTGGGTTCTGACGTGCCTGTGCAATGCGTGAATCGCCTAGCACATGACGCCATGGTCCTCACTGAGTCGTAATACGACGGACGTGGTCTAGTGTCGTGGCGATCCAAGCACCGCGTGGGCAGGAAGGTAGTTTGTTTATCCCGTTCCATGCATATGGGGGGATGGTGGGCGGTATGCGTGATGCGCGAATCGCCTAGCACATGTGGCATTGGCTTTCGTTAAATAATGACTTGAGCTTTGCGATGAGATGATTACTGATGCTTCAATGTCGTGGCGATCCAAGCACCATGCAGCCTTGAAGCCATCCCCCGGTGGGTTTTGACATGCCTGCCCGATGCACGAATCGCCTAGCACACGACGTCATGGTCCTCGCTGAGTCGTAATGCGACGGACGTGGTCTAGTGTCGTGGCAATCCAAGCATCATGTAGGGAAGAAGGTAGTTTGCTTATCCCATTCCGTGTATACAGGGAGACGGTAGGGGGCATGCGTGATGTGCAAATCTCCTAGCACATGTGGCCTTGGCTTTCGTTGAGCAACGAGGCGAGCATTACGATGGGACGATTAATAATGCTTCAATGTCGTGGTGATCCAAGCACTATGCGGCCTTGAATCCGTCCCACGGTTAGAGTTGACAGGCCTGTGCGATGCGCGAATCACCTAGCACACGATGCCATGGTCCTCGCTGAGTCGTAATGCGACGGACGTGGTCTAGTGTCGTGGCGATCCAAGCACCGCGTGGCTAGGAAGGTAGTTTGCTTGTCCCGTTCTGTGAATACAGGTGCATACAAGGGGACGGTGGGGGGCATGCGTGAATCGCTTAGCACATATGGCATTGGCTTTCATTAAGCAACGTCGTGAGCGTTGCGATTAGACGATTGCTGATGCTTCAATGTTGTGGTGATCCAAGCACCATGCTACCGCGAAGCCGTCCCCCGTTGTGTTAGCACTAGCTTGCGCAAAGTGCGAATCGCCTAGCACACGACGCCATGGTCATCGTTGAGTCGTAATGTGATGGATGTGGCACAGTGTTATGGCGAGCCAAGCACCGCGTGGGCAGGAAGGTAGTTTTCTTGTCCCGTTCCGTGCATACGGGTGCATACAGGGGGACGGTAGAGGGCATGCGTGATGCGCGAATCGACTAGCACATGTTGCATTGGCTTTCGTTAAGTGACGACATGAGCGTTACGATGAGACGATTGCTGATACTTCAGTGTCGTGGCGATCCAAGCACCGTGCTGCCTCGGAGCCGTCCCCCGATTGGTTCTGATAGAGCTGTGCGATGGCCGAATTGCCTAGCACACGACGCCATAGTCCTCGCTGAGTTATAATGCAACGGACGTAGTATAGTGTCGTGGCGATCCAAGCACCGTGTGGGCAGGAAGGTAGTTTGCTTGCCCTTTTCCGTGCATACGGGTGCATACAGGGGGACGGTGGGGGGCATGCGTGATGTGCGAATCGCCTAGCATATGTGGCATTTGCTTTAGTTAAGCAATGACGCGAGTATTGCGATGAGACGAATGCTGATGCTTCAATGTCGTGGCGATCCAAGCACCGTGAGGCCTTGAAGCTGTCCCCCGATGTGTTCCCACTGGCCCGCGCGATGCGCGAATCCCTTAGCACACGACGCCATGGTCCTCGCTGAGTCATAATGCAACGGACGTGGTCTAGTGTCATGGCAATCCAAGCACCGCGTGGACAAGAAGGTAGTTTGCTTGTCCCGTTCCGTGCTTACGGGTACAAACAGGGGGACGGTGGGAGGCATACATGCTGCGCGAATCGCTTAGCACATGTGGCATTGGCTTTCGTTAAAAAATGACCTAAGCGTTGCGATGAGACGATTGTTGATGCTTCAATGTCATGGCGATCCAAGCACCGTGGGCCTCGAAGCCGTCCCCCGGTGTGTTCCCACTGGCATGCGCGAATTGCCTAGCACACGACCCCATGGTCCTCGATGAGTAGTAATGTGACGGATGTGGTCTAGTGTCGTGGCGATCCAAGTACCGCCTGGGCAGGAAAATAGTTTACCTCTCCCGTTCCGTGCATACGAGTGCATACAAGGGGACGGTAAGGGGCATGCGTGATGCGTGAATCACCTAGCACATGTGGCATTGGCTCTCATTAAGCAACGATGCAAGCGTTGCGATGAGACGATTGCTGATGCTTCAATGTCGTGGCGATCCAAGCACCATGCTGCCTCGAAGCCGTCCCCCAGTGTGTCCCCACTAGCCTGCGCGATGCACGAATCACCTAGTAAACGATGACATGGTCCTCGCTGAGTCGTAATGCGATGGACATGGTATAGTATCGTGGCGATCCAAGCACCATGCGGGAAGGAAGGTAGTTTGCTTGTCCCGTTCTGTGTATACGGGTGCATACAGTTGGATGGTGAGGGGTATGCATGATGCTCGAATCGCCTAGCACATGTGGCATTGGCTTTCGTTAAGCAACGATGCGAGCTTTGCGATGAGACGATTGGTGATGCTTCAATGTCGTGGTGATCTAAGCACCATGCGGCCTTGAAGCTGTCCCCCGGTTGGTTCTGACAGACCTGTTTGATGCATGAATCGCCTTGCACACGTCACCATGGTCCTCGCAGAGTCGTAATGCGATGGATGTGGTGTAGTGTCGTGGTGATCCAAGCACCGTGTGGGCAGGAAGGTAGTTTGCTTGTCCCGTTCTGTGCATACGAGTGCATACAGGGGGGACGGTGGAGGGCATGCGTGATGCGCGAATCGCCTAGCACATGCGGCATTAGCTTTCTTTAAGCAAGGACGTGAGCATTGCAATGAGACGATTGCTGATGCTTCAATGTCGTGGTGATCCAAGCAACGCGTGGCCTCGAAGCCGTCCCCCGGTATGTTCCCACTGGCATGGGTGATGCGCGAATCGCCTAGCACACGACACCATGGTCCTCGCTGAGTCGTAATACGATGGACGTGGTCTAGTGTCATGGCGATCCAAGCACCGCGTAGGCAGAAAAGTAGTTTTCTTGTCCCTTTCCGTGCATACGAGTGCATACAGGGGGACGGTAGGGGGCATGCATGATGTGCGAATCACCTAGCACATGTGGCATTGGCTTTCGTTAAGCAACGACGCGAGCGTTGCGATAAGACGATTGCTGATGCTTCAAAGTCGTGGCGATCTAAGCACCGTGTGGCCTCGAAGCCGTCCCCTAGTGTGTTGCCACTGGCCTGCGCGATGCGCGAATCTCCTAGTACACGATGCCATGGTCCTCGCTGAGTCATAATGCGACGGACGTGGTCTAGTGTCATGGCGATCCAAGCACCGCGTGGACATGAAAGTAGTTTGCTTGTCCCGTTCCATGCATACGGGTGCATACAAGGCGACGGTGGGAGGCATGCGTGCTGCGCGAATCGATTAGCACATGTGGCATTGGCTTTTGTTAAAAGATGACGCGAGCGTTGCAATGAGATGATTGCTGATGCTTCAATGTCATGGCGATCCAAGCACTGTGCGGCCTCGAAGCCGTCCCCCGGTGTGTTCCCACTTGCCTGTATGATGCGCGAATTGCCTAGCACATGATGCCATGGTCCTTGATGAGTCGTAATGCGATGGACGTGGTCTAGTGTTGTGGCGATCCAAGTACCGCCTAGGCAAGAAAGTAGTTTACCTCTCCCATTCTGTGCATACGAGTGCATACAAGGGGACGGTAGGGGGCATGCTTGATGCGCGAATCACCTAGCACATGTGGCATTGGCTTTCATTAAGCAACGATGCAAGCGTTGCGATGAGACGATTGCTGATGCTTCAATGTCGTGGCAATCCAAGCAGTGTGCTGCCTTGAAGTTGTCCCCCGGTGTGTTTCCACTTGCTTGCGCGATGCGCAAATCACCTAGCAAACGATGTCACGGTCCCCGCTGAGTCATAATACGATGGACGTGGTATAGTATTGTGGCGATCCTAGCACCGTGCGAGAAGGAAGGTAGTTTGTTTGTCCCGTTCTGTGTATACGGGTGCATACAGTTGGACGGTGGAGGGTATGCGTGATGCGCGAATCGACTAGCACATGTGCCATTGGCTTTTGTTAAGCAACGACGTGAGCTTTGCGATGAGATGACTGATGATGCTTCAATGTCGTGGCGATCCAAGCACCATGCGGCCTTGAAGCTGTCCCCTGGTTGGTTCTGATAGGCCTGTGCAATGCGAGAATCGCCTTGCACACGACGCCATGGTCCTCACTGAGTCGTAATACGACAGACGTGGTATAGTGTCATGGTGATCCAAGCACTGCGTGGGCAGGAAGGTAGTTTGCTTGTCCCGTTCTGTGAATACAGGGGGACGGTAGGGGGCATGCGTGATGCGCGAATCGCCTAGCACATGCGGCATTGGCTTTCTTTAAGCAAGGACAGGGGCATTGCGATTACACGATAGCTGATGTTTCAATGTCATAGAGATCCAAGCAACGTGCGTCCTCGAAGCCGTCCCCCGGTGTGTTCCTACTGGCTTGCGTGATGCGCGAATCACCTAGCACACGACGCCATGGTCCTCACTGTGTCGCAATGCGATGGATGTGGTCTAGTGTCGTGGCAATCCAAGCACCGCGTGGGCAGAAAAGTAGTTTTCTTGTCCCGTTCCGTGCATACGGGTGCATACAGGGGGACGGTGGAAGGCATGCATGATATGCGAATCGCCTAGCACATGTGGCATTGGATTTTGTTAAGTAATGATACGAGCGTTTCTATGAGACGATTGCTAATGCTTCAATGTCGTGGTGATCCAAACACCATGCGGCCTCGAAGTCGTCCCCCGGTGTGTTCCCACTGGCTTGCGCGATGCGCGAATCGCCTAGCACAATACGCCATGGTCCTCGCTGAATCGTAATGCGACGGACGTGGTCTAGTGTCATGGCAATCCAAGCACCGCGTGGGCAGAAAGGTAGTTTGCTTGTCCCGTTCGTGCATACGGGTGCATACAAGGGGATGGTGGGGGGCATGCGTGATGCGCGAATCACTAAGCACATGTGGCATTGGCTTTCGTTAAAAAACGACGGTAGCGTTGTGATGAGACGATTGCTGATACTTCAATGCCATGGCGATCCAAGCACCATGCGGCCTCGAAGCCATCCCCCGGTATGTTTCCACTGGCCTGCGCAATGCTCGAATCGCCTAGCACACGACGCCATGGTCCTCGATGAGTCGTAATGCGACGGACGTGGTCTAGTGTCGTGGCGATCCAAGTACCGTGTGGGCAGGAAAGTAGTTTACCTCTCCTGTTCCGTGCATACGAGTGCATACAAGGGGACGGTGGGGGGCATGCGTAATGCGCAAATCGCCTAGCACATGTGGCATTGGCTTTCATTAAGCAACGACGCCAGAGTTTTGATGAGATGATTGCTGATGTTTCAATGTCGTGGCGATCCAAGCACTGTGCTGCCTCGAAGCCGTCCCCCGGTATGTTCCCACTGGCCTACGCGATGCGCGAATCGCCTAATAAACGACGCCATGGTCCTCGCTGAGTCGTAATGCGATGGATGTGGTATAGTGTCGTGGCGATCCAAGCACCGTACGGGAAGGAAGGTAGTTTCTTATCCCGTTCTGTGTATACGGATGCATACAGTTGGACGGTGGGGGGTATGCGTAATGCACGAATCGCCTAGCACATGTGGCATTGGCTTTCATTAAGCAACGACGCGAGCTTTGCGATGAGACGATTGATAATGCTTCAATTTCGTGGCGATCCAAGTACCATGCGGCCTTGAAGCTGTCCCCCGGTTGGTTCTGACCGGCCTGTGCGATGCGCGAATCGCCTTGCACACGTCACCATGGTCCACGCTGTGTCGTAATGCGTTGGACGTGGTCTAGTGTCGTGGTGATCCAAGCACTATATGGGCAGTAAGGTAGTTTGCTTGTCCCGTTCTGTGCATACGGGTGCATACAGGGGGACGGTAGGAGGCATGCATGATGCGCGAATCGCCTAGCACATTTGGCATTGGCTTTCTTTAAGCAAGGAAGCGAGCATTGCGATGAGACGATTGCTGATTCTTCAATGTCGTGGCGATCCAAACACCATGCAACCTCAAAATCGTCGCCCGGTGTGTTCCCACTGGCCTGCGCGATGCGCGAATCACCTAGCACACGACGCCATGGTCCTCATAGAGTCGTCATGCGATGGACGTGGTCTAGAGTCATGGTGATCCAAGCACCGCATGGGCAGGAAGGTAGTTTGCTTGTCCCGTTCCATGCATACGGGTGCATACAAGGGGACTGTTGGGGGCATGCGTGATATGCGAATCCCCTAGCGCATGTGGCATTGGCTTTCATTAAGCAACGACGCGAGCGTTGCGATGAGACCATTGCTGATACTTCAATGTCGTGGCGATCCAAGCACCGTTCGGCCTCTTATCCGTCCTCTGGTGTGTTCCCACTAGCCGACGCGATGCACGAATTGCCTAGCATACGATGCCATGTTCATTGTTGAGTCGTAATGCGACGGACGTGGTCTAGTGTCGTGGCGATCCAAGCATCGCGTGGGCAAGAATATAGTTTACTTGTCCCGTTCCGTGCATACGGGTGCATACAGGGGGACGGTGGGGGGCATGCGTGCTGCGCTAATCGCCTAGCACATGTGGCATTGGCTTTCGTTAAGCAACGACACGAGCATTGCGATGAGACGATTGCTGATACTTCAATGTCATAACGATCCAAGCACTATGTGGCCTCGAAGCCGTCCCCAAGTTTGTTCCCACTGGCTTGCGCGATGCGCGTATCGCCTAGCACACGATACCATGGTCCTCGCTGAGTCGTAATGCGACGGACGTGGTCTAGTGTCATGGCGATCAAAGCACCGCGTGGGTATAAAGGTAGTTTGCCTCTCCCGTTCCGTGCATACGGGTTCTTACAAGGGGACGGTAGGGGGCATACGTGATGCGCGAATCGCCTAATACATGTGGCATTGGCTTTCATTAAGCAACGACGCGAGCGTTGCGACGAGACGATTGCTGATGCTTCAATGTAGTGGTGATCCAATAAATTGTGCATCATAATATGTGCCTATAGATGGCTGGCCCTAGTACCCGCACTACTAATGGGAACGGTGAGCCCCAAGAGATCGAAGATGCTCATCAAACTAATCCTGGAATGGCTATGTTTAACATGATGGCGAATGCCATGGATCACGTGTCGTGAGTGATGGAATGTCAAGATGCACGTGAAGCAAACAACAACAACAACAACAGGAATGATGGTAACCATAGGAGAAATTGTAGAATGCGGGAGTTCCTTGACTTTCGCCCATCCAAATTCCATAGGGAAGCTGATGATGAAAAGGCAGAGGCTTGGCTGTCTAAGATCGAGAGGATTTTCAGGCCACTTGACTATACTGATGAAAAAAAGATAGAGTTCGCTGTGTTTCTGTTGCATGGGGATGCTGAGCATTGGTGGCACACTGTGGAGGCACTTTGGGAAATTGATCATACACCTCACTTGTGGGGTAATTTCGTTAAGGCATTCAAGGAGAAATACGTACCTACAGTTTCCAAGTAGAGGCGGATTGAGGAATTCATGCACTTGAACCAGGGTAACATGACGGTGGCCCAGTATGAAGCTCGTTTTGACCGACTGTCCCATTATGCTCAATACATGGTCAGTACCCCTGAGGCTAAGATGTGGAAATTTATGAATGGGTTGAGGCCAGAAATTCAGGACCAGTTGGCTTTGCATGACTTTGCTACCTATTCTGTTCTCATTGCGGCTATTTCTCGAGTTGAGAAGAGGAAACTTGATAGAGCCGGTTCAAGCCAGCCAAACAAGAAACCATATCAGCCTCCAGGTCAACAAAGGAAATTCCAGACTCAGAGTCGTAGTCAGGGCCAGAGCCAGAACAGACCAGTTAATAATTGTGGCCTGACTAAAGCACCATCAGCCTCTTCCACCCGCGGATCCACAAGTAGTTCATTTGCTACTCAGTCTATCAACTGTTCTTACTGTGACAAGAAGGGTCACACCGAGGCCCAGTGCTGGAAGAAGTCAGGACGATGTGTGCGGTGTGGCAGTGATCAGCATTAGATCAAGGATTGCCCTAAATGGAAAGGAGGACAAAATCAAGTTAAACCAGCTGGTAGAGGCAAGACTCCAGTTCCTAGAGTTCAAGCCCGAGCTTATGCTATTGAGTGCGAGGAGCTTCCAAAGGAGACTGCTGTTGTTGAAGGTACATTCTTGATACTGAATCAACCTGTTAGGATGCTAATTAATCCAGGTGCTACTCATTCATTTATTACTCCCTTATGTGTGCAACGTGTGAAACTACGAGTCATATGTTTGCCTTACGAAGTAGAAGTTGGTACTCCGATGGGTTCTAAACTTGTTACTCGCTCAGCTTGTAAAGCATGTAAAATCCAAATTAAAGATAGGGAATTCTCAGCCAATCTTATTGTATTACACTTTCGAGACTATGAAGTCATCTTAGGGATGGACAGGTTGGCAAAGAATCATGCCCAACTAGATTGCCGGACGAAGATTGTAACATTCTAGATACCTGGTCAACAAATATTGGAGGTAATGGGTCCAAGAGATTTTACCGGGAGTTCCATCATTTCATCTACGAAAGTAGTGAAGTCCTTGAGAAAAGGGTGTAGTGGATACTTAGTGTGATAACCCGAACCCGGCATGCATTTAATGGCATTTAATTGCATTTAACTAAGTGACATCTTAAATGTTGGCATTGAATTTGTGTTTATTTTTAGTTAAACATTTATTTGTAGCTTTATTTACATATTTCTTTTAGAAGTAATTGAAATAATACTTGAGTTAATTATTTTAAGGGAATATCAACTACTTTTCATATTATTGCTAATCGGTTTTATTTTTCTTGCAACTTAATGCTCGGTTTTCAATTAAATGAAAAGTAGCTCCGAGCCGGAGTAAATTTTAAACTATGATGCTTTCCAAAAATGATATATTTCTTAGATTCTTTGAGATTTAATTGTTACTTCTTTGTTGTCGCAAAGTGCATAGCATATCGAGAGAGATAGTTAGGAAATGATTTCTAGTCCTCAACAAATAGTGAAAACTAGTATTTAGTGTTTTAATTTTAGTGTTTTAAGTTGTATTTAACTGGAATTGGATTTATGTTACTTGTTTTAGCTTTAAAATGCATGAAATAGGCTAGTTTGACCAATTTTTAAGTGGTTTGACCAAGGGGCTTGACCTTTGACCTTTGTCATCTTTTTAATAACCTAAAATAGCACAAAATAAAAGAAAAATCAGAGCTGAAACAGAGATGGAGGGCCGAAAATAAAAAGAGAGAAAAAAAAAGAAAATTCAACTTCAAATCTTCAATTCTTCGCGAGGGCTTGCACGGGGTGGTTTCCGAGGCATCCTACGAGGTTTTCCTAGCGTCTAGGAGCGTCTAAGGTGAGGGTTTCATCGTTATTTGCGCATTTGAATATTTTGTGTATTAACTTTGATTTTTGGGATTTATCCGTATAATGTTATTTAAATCGTTTTGAGGCTTAAAGAATGTTCACTAGCAATTGTAGAACATGTAATTATAGCTTTTTAACATTTTCTGCGGTTGAATATCGAAATTGAAATATAAATTGTTAATTGAATAGTAAATAGTGAATAGTAAACTCCCGTTTCGATGAAGTTGCTCCGTTATGTGTTTTGTTGATGTAGGAATGTGCTAGATATGCTAGAATGCCTAAATGTATGGTTTAATTGGAATGTGTAGTGGAAAAATGGAGAAAAATGGCTTAGTGAAAGTTGGGATCGTTTAGGTCAAGTTTGGCATTTTATCGTTTTGTGTGATAGCATTGTCTCGGGAGGTCATGGAAGCACTTTTGGTGCAGTTGTGACTTTGGTTGGGTGATCGGTTGAGGTAGCTGTAGTTCAAACGAGCAAAGGGGGAAATCGGGGCTTTGCGGGAATTCTAGGGTAAAGTGAGGTTTTGTGGTCTTTAGTCATGCTTTATGGTAACCTAGGAGGATTGGTGAAGTCGATTTCCAAAACTCGTGGCTCGTTTGGAAGTAGTAGCGTTTGGTAAGTTGGGTTCATTTTCGTGATTTTGTGTGTTTTCATAAAATATTTCTTATAGAATGCTTATATTGTTTATAGACTGCTTATGTTGCCTATAGAATGCTTATAATGCCTATAGAATACTTGTTATTGCTTGATAATGTTAGTTGGTGTTGTTCTTCTTACTTATTTGATTGTAAATGCTTGTTAATGCTTATTACGCTTGTTAGAGTTGATTATTGATTGGAATGTTTAACAATTGTTGAATAATGCTTGATATCTCGTTTATCGTCTCTAATCTGTATTGTTGTGCTATCGCTCGTTTATTGCCTTGTATCGAGTCTTGCATTGCATAGTGTTAGGGCGTGAGTGATGCGCCTCTCTGGGTAGCCTCGGGTTGCCGGTGTTGGTTGCTCTACCTTCGTGTCCTATTCCCTTTTCTCGCTTGGGTTGCCTCCCAAGGAGATTTGGGTCGTAGAATTGATGATTACTCCCGGGGTATTCCAAACTGGTGTTATAAGGTGGTTTCGCGCTTATTGTCATCGTTGTCAACATCAAGCTCGAGATTGATGTATCGATCGTGAGATGGTACATTGCTCGTATGAGTGAACCATAGCCTTCAGAGTGTGGTATAGCATTGAATGGTTGTGTTAATGCTTTCAGTAATTGCTTATTGTATTGATTGTTTCTCTTGATTGCTTATTTAACAGTTATATTGCCTAACTGTCATATTTGTATTGCACGAATTTCTTTCTCTCCACCTCGATATCTGTCTCGCCCTCACTGAGTATACGTGTTGTGTATACTCACTCCTCACCACCACATTTCAGGAAATGTCATGTTAGCTGGAAAGTTCGTGATTTCGTGAAAGTTCGTGCCTGAAGAGTTTTCTTGCGTGCCTATGTGGCTTGAGTGTCGAAGTTGTAAATATATATGCTTTCATATGTTGTATGTATTTATTGTTAAAAGAAATGTAATTTAAATCTAGCTAAGTAGTTGAGGTGAATTGATAAGCTAGTTTATGTAATCAGTTAGTATAGCTTAACTTCAAAACATGTTTGTATTGTTTAAAGGAAGAGTTAGAATAGTCTAGTACTTGCAAATGTATGTATATTTGCTTGTGGTTGCTTGTTGAGAACAAGGCTCGGATGGCCTTGAGGTGGTTGAATGCTTGGACATGGTATTGGTCCACTTATATGCTGTCGCAGGTTTTCTTTTTGCCTAGAAACAGGGGAGACTCCGTCCGGTTTCCCTAAAAATTATGCCCGGATTTGGAATTGGGTTGTGAATAGATTGATTGATAGAACCTCTGGTCTTGAGAGGGATCGGGGTATTACACTTAGCTTACCTCATCAACAAGCCGTCGGACAAAGCTAAGTTGGAGGAGATGCTAGTGATTAAAGATTATGCGGATGTGTTTCCAGAAGAATTGCCCAGTTTACCCCCAAATTGGGAGATCGAGTTCATTATAGAATTATTGCCTAGCACCCAGCCGATATCTAAAGTTCCTTATCGTATGGCACCGGCCGAGCTACAAGAATTGAAGGACCAATTGCAAGGATTGTTGAAAAAGGGGTTTGTTCAACCAAGTTCTTCTCTGTGAAGTGCACCAGTCCTATTTGTAAAGAAGAAAGACGGAACGTTGAGGCTATGCATCGAATATCGAGGATTGTACCAAGTGACTGTCAAGAATAAATACCCACTTCCATTGATCGATGAGTTGTTTGATCAACTTCAGGGAGCCAAAGTGTATTCGAAGCTCGACTTGAGGCAAGGGTACTATCAGTTGCGGATCAAAAAGGAGGATGTGCCTAAAACGGCTTTCAGGACGAGATATATGCATTATGACTATGTGGTGATGCCATCTGGACTAACTAATGCCCTTGCAGCTTTCATGGACCTAATGCACAGGGTGTTTCAACCCTACTTGGACCAATTTGTGGTGATCTTCATTGATGATATTTTGGTATACTCGAAATCCGAGGCTGAGCATGAACAACATCTGCAATTGGTATTGCAGAAACTTCGAGAGCATCAATTGTATGCAAAGTTTTACAAATGTGAATTTTGGTTGCAGCATATTGCATTTTTGGGGCACATCATATCCCAAGAGGGAATAGTAGTGGATCCAGCAAAGATAGAAGCGGTGATGTCTTGGAAGAAGCCGAAGAACATTATGGAGGTTCGAAGTTTTCTCGGTTTAGTTGGCTATTATCGGAGGTTCGTGAAGGATGTCTCAAAGATTGCAGGACCGCTTACAAAGCTCACTTAAAAGAAAACGAAGTTCGTGTGGGATGACAAGTGTGAGAACAGCTTCCAAGAATTGAAGAAGAGATTGACTACTGCACCTGTTCTTGCATTGCCTGAAGGGAGTCAAGGTTTTGTAATCTATAGTGATGCTTCGAAGGAAGGACTGGGTTGTGTGTTGATGCAAAATGGTAGAGTGATTGCGTATGCTTCTAGGAAACCGAAGCCGTATGAATTGAATTACTCGATGAACGATTTGGAGTTAGTGGCTATTGTGTTTGCACTCAAGAAATGGAGGCACTATCTGTTGGGTAACAAGTTCAAGGTGTTTATTGATCACAAGAGTTTGAAATACTTGTTCTCACAAAAACAGTTGAACATGAGGCAAAGGCGGTGGATGGAGCTTTTGGATGATTATAACTGCACAATCAATTATGTGCCCAGTAAGCAAATGTAGTTGCAGATGCCTTAAGTCGGAAGGCGAGCATGGCGAAACTGGAAGTTAACGTGCAGGAGTTGTTGAAGGAAGCATTCTTGTGGAACCCACAATTGACTCAAGAAGGGTTACTATTTGCCACTACACAAGTTTAATCGACCTTGTTGTCTGAATTACGAGAGGCTCAACAGAAGGACCAACAGTTTCAGAAAATTAAAGAAAGTAACACAAATTTCAAGTTTCATGATGATGGTATTTGGAGGTTTAGGAATCAGATTTGTGTTCCTAATGAGCCAGAGTTGAAAAAGAAGATTCTTGAAGAAGCCCATAATTCAAGATATACTATTCACCCCGGCGGAACAAAGATGTACCGGGATTTGAAGCAACACTATTGGTGGAATAACATGAAGAGAGAGATTGCGGAGTTTGTGGCACGGTGTTTGACTTGCCAGAGAGTCAAAGCAGAACATCAACGACCAGCAGGTTTACTTCAACCGTTGGAGATTCCTCAATGGAAATGGGAACATATAACTATGGACTTTGTCATGGACCTGCCCAGGTCACAAAAGGGTCATGACGCCGTTTGGGTCATAGTGGATAGATTGACTAAGTCAGCACACTTCTTACCGATGAACAAGGAGGATAGTCCTGAGAAATTGGGAGATATGTATGTGGCGGATATTGTAAGATTGCACGGGATGCCTATGAGTATTGTATCGGATAGGGATCCTCGTTTTACTTCCCGATTTTGGAAGAGACTGCAAGAAGCCTTGGGAACGAAGTTGAGTTTCAGCACGGCTTATCACCCTCAGACTGATGGACAATCTGAGAGAACTATTCAGATTCCGGATGATATGCTGAGGGCATGTGTTTTAGACTTCGAGAAAGGTTGGGAGAAATATCTATCTCTAGCGGAGTTCACTTACAATAACAGTTATCAGGCCACTATCGGGATGGCCCCATTTGAGGCATTGTATGGACGTAAGTGTCGATCCCCAATTTACTGGGATGAAGTAGATGAGACGAAGACTTTTGACCCGACCCTTCTACCTGAACTTATGAAGACTGTTGATAATGTTCACCTCATCCAGAAATAGATGCTTACCGCCCAAAGCAGGTAGAAAAGTTACGTAGACCGACGGAGACGGAGTCTAGAGTTTGAGGTCGGCGACAATGTATTCTTGAAGATATCACCTCGGAGGGGACTAATTAAACACGGCAAGGGTGGAAAGTGAAGCCCAAGGTTTGTAGGACCATTTGAGATAGTTGAGAAAGTTGAAAAATTGGCGTATCGCCTGGAACTACCCCAAAACCTCTCCAATATTCACGACGTCTTTCATATTTCAATGCTACGGAAGTATCATCCTGATCCATCACATATCTTGGAACCATAGTCGTTGCAGCTTCGGGAGAACTTGTCTTATGAAGAGAAGCCCATTCGAATCCTAGACTAGAAAGATCGAGAATTGCGCAACAAATCTATACTGATGGTGAAAGTGCTGTGGGATCATCATGGAGTTGAAGAAGGAATATGGGAAAGGCGAGACCAGATGGAGCAACAATATCCAGCATTATTTCAAAGGTAATATTGAATTTCGGGACAAAATTCTTTTAAGGAGGGGAGGACGTGAGGCCCGACCTTGATTTGTGTGCGATATCTCGTTTTGTTTACCCTAACCTAGATTTATGTGTCTTGACCTAGGTTTAAGAGTCGTGTTTCATTTTGTGTACCTTGCATTGAATTACGTGCATACATTTAGGGTTGTGTGCATTTACTTGAGAAACATCCAGTCGTCTCGTAGTTCGTGCCTTATCTCGTAGTGCGTGCCCTAGACCTAGGTAAGTGTGCCATACGCTAATCAAGAAAGCACCTTACACGAAGCACTAAATCATTAATTAATCCTACAAACTCCACTAACTAATATTAAATTGCTAATTAAACTCACTGGAAGACGAAATTGCACCAAAAGCTAAGCATTCTTTATTCTTTATTCCTTATTCTTTTGCACATCCCAAACACACAATATTATATTGCTCAACCAAGACAAAAATTCAGATTCTTGCACAAGCTTGGCCGACCACTATTTGCATATTGAACTAGCATTGCATAATTTATTAACATTCCTAGACATTCTATGACAAGTTATGACACAAAACAAAAAAAAAATGGCTCAAAACCCTACCCAATGCACCCCAATCTCGACACAATCAAATTCCCATGCTAGGATGATTCAAATTATGCTCCTTGAAGACACAAATTCAGAATTCTCAAGGCCCTAGGCCGACACATGCATCAACTCCTCAAGCTTTTCATTCTTTCTCTCATTTCTTCTCTCTCTCTCGGCCTTGACTGAAATTCTACTCTCCATAGCTTGAGTTCATCATCCTAAGGTTCTTCAAGACATGCAAGTTTCTAAGGGGCTCGGCCAAGCAAGCTAGATTGCAAAAAAAAAAAAAAACACACACATGCAAGTTCATTTCGGCTAGGGTAAGTTTAATAGCTCCTATTTCTTTTTCTTTTTGTTCTAGCCACTTGCACATACTAAGAACATGGTTACTAAGCTAGTAAATTAGAGAATCTCAAGTTGTCTCTCGGCTAAGCAATGAAAAAGGTCGACATTGTGATTCATCAAGAGTTTGTGCATCTTCTTTGTTGTCTTGCTAAGGTGAGGGCTAAAACTTCTTTGAAAAGCTTTTAAAAACCACATGCATGCCTTTAAATGTCTATTTTTACCTCTGTACTTGTGATATATGTGTGTACATGAGCTTTTGTAAACATGCATCGCAAGATATTTGGCTAGAATGTGATGATAGATGAAATCGCGTATAGGATAGTCTTCTGACGTGTTGGTGCGAAGCGATTTTTACCAGGTGAATGATGTTGAAAATAAGTGAAAATTGGGAGGTCGCTATTTTTTCCAATTCTGAGAATTTTTCGTAGAAATAGCCAAAGCTAATTTTGACTCTAAGGTCACCAAAATGGCTAAACATTGAAAGGTGTCCAAATCTAGAAAATCTGGGAAAATGAAGCAGGTTTTGGTAGATTCACTGTCCTTGTAGAACGAACCAGTTTTGACTTAGTGAATGATATCCAAAATGAATAAAATTTGGTATGCTACTATATGTTTTCAGTTCTGGACATTTTTGTCAGAAATAGACTAAGGCTAAATCTGACCCTAAGGTCTCAAAAACGACAAGTATTGAAATGTGTGCAAATCTGGACAGTTTTGCGTAGTCTCACGGTTTTGGCTATAACTCTTAAACCCGAACTCCAAATAGTGTGAGGTTTGTCTCTGAATTTAGTTCACTCATTAAGCTTTAATTTGACAACTTGTTCACTGAAATTGGAGATTGTTTGCTTGTCTCAATGATTGTGAGAAAACAGTCTATTGCAGTGTGGTTTTCATCTAGTGATATGCTTTGAAAATTATTGTAACTTCTCTTGTTGTATTAAATGCTTGGGATTGTGGCACTTGGATGTTGTGTGGACTGTTTTGAATGCTTGAGGGTGTTTTAATTAATCGATGCATGGCTTGAGTTTAATTACGTGACAACTTAGAGCTTAATCGCACGGATGAGTATGAATTGAAACCCTAATGACTAGGAATACTCGCTAAGTGTTGATCCTATGAATATCGTGTTTAATTATGTGATTAGTAGGCTGCCCGTAGTTGCCCTTATAGCCCTAAATGTGGCTCCAATGATTACATGTTGACAAGTAGGCCTTTCTTGCACCTAGTCCCACGTAGATGTCGTTGCATGTTTTATGACCTTGTTATTTGATCACATGAACTTCGAAATGAGTTATATGACTTGATTTACATGCGTTACATGGCTGCCCATTTAATACTCATATAACTCCATGTGCTTTACAAGTGAAATTATATGTCATATCGTGCCTTGCGTGTTTACTTGTCAATGTGCAATCTTATGACTGCTCGGAGGCAACCTACTTTGTTGTCCTCCTAATGTGATATATTAAATGTCATAAATGTGCATTGCATACAAGGTTGCAACCTTTCATTCTGGCGTGGTAACGTTCATGCACACCGGGCGGCATCGAGCTTGCCGGTGTAACCATGACTACCATTGTCCAATTCCCTCTCTCGCTTGGGGGCTAGACTTTCTCGGAGAGTTGGGTCATAGGATTTCGGGGTACATCCGGAGTATACCCATTTGGCGTGATAAGGGGATGATTTGAAGCCGTCCGCAACAACTGATACTGGAAATGAACTAAGACCAAAAGCTCACCGTATCCTTTTCACTATGTGTACAAGTACTCTCGATTGGTTCCTCGAGGACCTTGGGGAGGAAAGATGGGTAATTGTGTTCTTTTACATTTACATTGTATTATGTACTTACTTGTGATATATGTCATGTTTGCAAAGAGTTTTCATAGGTTGAATCGGAAAAAGAGTTTCAAATCTTATTTCTCGTTCCCCTTCGCTGAGTTCATAAGGACTCACCCTCTTTTATCATCTCAGGTGAAGAAGATCAGGAATAGGTACCCGAGGACAACGTACCTAACGATGATTCCTTGGAATGATTGCTTGTCCTACGTGCCTTACGTGGCTATGGCCATTTTGTGAACGATGTGTATTTTGAAGACTATTTCTTATGTTGATTGTTGTGTTGTATATGACCTTCGTTGTAATTTTGGGTCTAATTTTGGCTTGTACTAATCATAACTAGATAGACACTACTATGGTCATTTTTGCTATTGCTACTGGCTAGTATCTATCATAGGATTATGAAGTATCAGGTAAGGATTAAGTAAAATGAATCTATCCAATCTTAAGCAGGTACTCATTGTTAAGCTAAGATCAACATGTACTTTTGTAATAAGGATTAACAAACAAATGAGACATAGTTATCATGCTAGGTTGTTAATCAAACGAGACTTCAAGATAACTAGTAGGCATTTCGATTGGTGATAAATAGTAATCTTAGTTGGAAATGAAATCGAGATTGAAGTTTTGAGGCCTTTAGAAAATTAGGTCAAACTAAAGAGCCAATTACAGCCGTTATGTTGCCGGTTTTCTGGAGAATTTTTGGAGTTTAGGCTAAAACATTAAGTGTTAAACCTTCATGGACGATTAGGTATGTGAAATGACTTGAATGTTTAGATCCCTCCCTAGTCTAACCTCTATAGGTCGGGTTGGGGCATGACACTCGCTGAGTCGTAATACGATGGACGTGGTCTAGTGTCGTGGCAATCCAAGCACCGTGTGGGCATGCGTGATGCGCGAATTGCCTATCACATATGGCATTGGCTTTGTTTAAGCAACGACGTGAGCATTGCGATGAGATGATTGCTGATGCTTCAACGTCGTGGTGACCCATGCACCGTGCGGCCTCGAAGCCATCCCCCGATGTGTTCCCTCTGGCCTGCGCAATGCACGAATCGCCTAGTACACGACGCCATGGTCCTCGATGAGTCATAATGCGACGGACGTGGTCTATTGTCGTGGAGATTCAAGCACCGCGTGGGTAGGAAGGTAGTTTGCTTGTCTCGTTCCGTGCATATGGGTGTATACAGGGGGACAGTGGGGGACATGCGTGATGCGCGAATTGCCTAGCACACGTGGCATTGGCTTTCGTTAAGCAACGACGCGAGCGTTGCGATGAGACGATTGCTGATGCTTCAATGTCGTGGCGATCTAAGCACCATGCGGCATCAAAGCCGTCCCCTGATGTGTTCCCACTGGCCTGCGTGATGCGCGAATCGCATAGCACACAACTCCATGGTCCTCGCTGAGTCGTAATGCGATGGACGTGGTCTAGTGTCTTGGTGATTCATGCACCGCGTGGGCAGGAAGGTATTTTGCTTCTCCCGTTTCGTGCATACGGGTGCATACAAGGGGACGGTGAGGGGCATAGGTGATGCGCGAATCGCCTAGCACATGTGGCGTTGGCTTTCATTAAGCAACGACGCGAGCGTTATGATGAGACGATTGCTGATGCTTCAATGTCGTGGCAATCCAAGCATCTTGCGGCCTCGAAGCCGTCCCCCGGTGTATTCCCACTGGCCTGCGCGATGCGCGAATCGGCTAGCACACGATGCCATGGTCTTCGTTGAGTCGTAATGCAATGAACGTGGTCTAGTGTTGTGGCGATCCAAGCACCGCGTAGGCAGGAAGGTAGTTTGCTTGTCCCGTTCCATGCATACGGGTGCATACAGGGGGACAGTGGGGGGCAAGCGTGATACGCGAATCGCCTAGCACATGTGGCATTGTCTTTCGTTAAGCAACGATGCGAGCATTGCAATGAGACGATTGCTAATGCTTCAACGTCGTGGCGATCCAAGCATCGTGCGGCCTCGAAGCCATCCCCCGGTGTGTTTCCACTGGTCTGCGCGATGCGCGAATTGTCTAGCACACGAAGCCATGGTCCTCGCTGAGTCATAATGCGATAGACGTGGTCAAGTGTTGTGGCGATTCCAGCACCGCATGGGTAGGAAAGTAGTTTGCTTGTCCCATTCCGTGTATACCGGTGCATATAGGGGGACGGTGGGAGGCATGCATGATGCGCGAATCGCCTATCACATGTGGCATTGGCTTTCGTTGAGCAACGACGCGAGCGTTGCGATGAGACGATTGCTGATGCTTCAATGTTGTGGTAATCCAAGCACCATGCAGCCTTGAAGCTGTCCCCCAGTTGTTTTCAACGGGACTGTGCGATGCGCGAATCGCCTAGCACACGACGCCATAATTCTCACTCAGTCGTAATACGACGGAGGTGGTCTAGTATCATGGCGCTTCAAGTACCATGTGGGTAGGAAGGTAGTTTTCTTGTCCCGTTCCGTGCATATGGGTGTATACAGGGGGATGGTGGGGGGGCATGCGTGATGCTCGAATCGCCTAGCACATGTGGCATTGGTTTTCGTTAACCAACGATGCGAGCGTTGCGATGAGATAATCACTGATGCTTCAATGTCTTGGCGATCCAATCACCGTGCGGCCTCGAAGTCGTCCCTCGGTGTGTTCTAACTAGCCTACGCGATGCACGAATCACCTAGCACACGACACCATGGTCCTTGCTGAGTCGTAATACGACGGACGTGGTCTAGTGTCTTGGTGATTCAAGCACCGTGTGGGCAGGAAGGTAGTTTGCTTCTCCCGTTCCGTGCATACGGGTGCATACAGGGATACGGTGGGGGGCATCCGTGCTGCGCGAATCGCCTAGCACATGTGGCATTGGCTTTCGTTAAGCAACAACGCGAGCGTTGTAATGAGGCGATTGCTGATGCTTCAATGTCGTGGCGATCCAAGCACCGTGCGGCCTCGAAACCGTCCCCCGGTGTGTTCCAACTGGCCTACTCGATGCGCGAATCGCCTAGCACACGATACCATGGTTCTCGCTGAGTCGTAATGTGATAGACGTGGTCTAGTGTCTTGGTGATTCAAGTACTGCGTGGGCAGGAAGGTAGTTTGCTTGTCCCGTTCCGTGCATGTGGGTGCATATAGGGGGACGGTGGAGGGCATGCGTGATGCACGAATCGCCTAGCACATGTGGCATTGGCTTTCGTTAAGCAACGATACGAGCGTTGCGATAAGACGATTGTTGATGCTTCAATGTCGTGGTAATCCAAGCACCGTGCTGCCTCGAAGCCGTCCCCCGGTGTGTTCCCACTAGCCTGCGCGATGCGCAAATCACTTAGCACACGATGCCATGGTCCTTGCTGAGTCGTAATGCGACAGACGTAGTCTAATGTCGTGGCAATCCAAGCACCGCATGGACAGGAAGGTGGTTTGCTTGTCCCGTTCCGTGCATACGGGTGCATACATGGGGACGGTAGGGGCATGTGTGTTGTGCGAATCGCGTAGCACATGTGGCTTTGGCTTTCGTTAAGCAACGACGTGAGCATTGCGATGAGACTATTGCTGATGCTTCAATGTTGTGGCGAGCCAAGCACCATGCGGCCTTAAAGCTGTCCCCCAGTTGTTTCCGACGGGCCTGTAGTGTCATGCCCCAACCCGGCCTATAAGGTTAGACTAGGGTGTTATCTAAACATTCAAGTCACGTCTCGTACTTAATCGTTCGTGAAAATTTAACACTTAATGTTTTAGCCTAAACTCCAAATTTTTTGGGAAAACCGGCAGCATAACGACTGTAATTGGGCTCTTTGGTTTGACCTAATTCTCTAAACGCCTCAAATTTTCCAATCTCAATTTCATTTCCAACTAGGATTACTATTTACCATCAATTGAAATGCCTACTAGTTATCTTGATGTCTCGTTTAATTAATAACCTAGCATGATACTTTGTCTCGTCTGTTTTTTTATCCTCGTTACAAAAGTACCTGTTGATCTTAGCTTAACAATGAGTACCTACTTAAGATTTGGTTGGTTCATTTTACTTAACCCTTATCTAGTACTTCATAATCCTATTATAGGTAAGGCACGAACTACGAGACGAACACAAGTAAATGTACGCAACCCTAAATAAATGCACGTAATTCAATGCATGGCACACAAAATGAAACACAATTCTTAAACCTAGGTCAAGGCACGCAAATCTAGGTTAGGGCACATGAAACAAGGTATTGCACGCAAATCGAGGTCGGGTCTCACATCTTCCCCTCCTTAAAAGAATTTTGTCCCGAAATTCAATATTACCTTTGAAATAAAGCTGGATATTGCTGCTCCATCTGGTCTCGCCTTTCCCACGTTGCTTCTTCTACTCCATGATGATCCCACAGCACTTTCACCATCAGTATAGTTTTGTTGCGCAACTCCCGATCTTACTGGTCTAGGATCCGAATGGGCTTCTCCTCATAAGACAAGTTGAGCCCGAAGCTACAACGGTTCTGGCTCCAAGATATGCGATGGATCAGGGTGATACTTCCGCAGCATTGAAACATGAAAGACGTCATGAATATTGGAGATGTTTTGGGGTAGTGTCAGGCGATACGCCAATTTGCCAATCGTCTCAATTATCTCAAATGGTCCTACAAATCTCGGGCTTAACTTTCTACCCTTACCATGTTTAATCAGTCCCCTATGAGGTGATATCTTCAAGAACACCTTGTCGCCGACCTCAAGCTCTAGACTCCGTCTCCGTCGGTCTGCAAAACTCTTCTGCCTACTTTGGGTGGTAAGCATCCGTTTCTGAATTAGGTGGATATTATCAACAGTCTTCATCAGTTCAGGTAGAAGGGTCGGGTCAAAAGTCTTCGTTTCACCTACTTCATCCCAATAAATTGGGGATCGACACTTACGTCCATACAACGCCTCAAATGGGGCCATTCCGATCGTGGCTTGATAGCTGTTATTATAAGCGAACTCCGCCAAGGACAGATATTTCTCCCAACCTTTCCCGAAGTCTAAAACGCACGCCCTCAGCATATCCTCCAGAATCTGAATAGTTCTCTCCGATTGTCCGTCAGTCTGAGGGTGATAAGCCGTGCTGAAACTCAACTTCGTTCCCAAAGCTTCTTGCAATCTCTTCCAAAATCGGGAAGTAAAACGAGGATCCCTATCTGATACAATACTCACAGGTATCCCGTGCAATCTTACAATCTCCGCCACATACATATCTCCCAATCTCTCAGGACTATCCTCCTTGTTCATCGGTAAGAAGTGCGCCGACTTAGTCAGTCTATCCACTATGACCCAAACGGCGTCACAACCCTTTTGTGACCTGGGCAGGTCCATAACAAAGTCCATAGTTATATGTTCCCATTTCCATTGAGGAATCTCCAACGGTTGAAGTAAACCTGCGGGTCGTTGATGTTCCGCTTTGACTCTTTGGCAAGTCAAACACCGTGCCACAAAATCTGCAATCTCTCTCTTCATGTTATCCCACCAATAATGTTGCTTCAAATCCCAGTACATCTTTGTTCCGCCGAGATGAATAGTGTATCTTGAATTATGGACTTTTTCAAGAATCTTCTTCTTCAACTCTGGTTCATTAGGAACACAAATCCGATTCCTAAACCTCCAAACATCATCATCATAGAACTTGAAATCTGCGTTGCTTTCTTTAATCTTCTGAAATTGTTGGTCCTTCTGTTGAGCCTCTCGTAACTCAAACAACAAGGTTGATTGAACTTGCGTAGTGGCAAAAAGTAACCCTTTCTGAGTCAATTGTGGTTTCCACAAAAATGCTTCCTCCAACAACTCCTACACCTTGACTTCTAGTTTTTCCATGCTTCCTTTCCTACTTAAGGCATGTGCAACTACATTCGCTTTAGTGGGAACATAATTGATTGTGCAGTTATAATCGTCCAAAAGCTCCATCCACCGCCTTTGCCTCATATTCAACTCTTTTTGAGAGAACAAGTATTTCAAGCTCTTGTGATCAGTAAATACCTCAAACTTGTTACCCCACGAATAATGCCTCCATTTCTTGAGTGCAAACACAATAGCTGCTAATTCCAAATCATACGTCGGGTAGTTCAATTCATACGGCTTCGGTTTTCTAGAAGCATATGCAATCACTCTACCATTTTGCATCAACACACAACCCAATCCATCCTTCAAAGCATCGCTATAGATTACAAAACCTTGACTCCCTTCAGGCAATGCAAGAACAGGTGCGGTAGTCAATCTTTTCTTCAACTCTTGGAAGCTGTTCTCATACTTATCATCCCACACGAACTTTGTTTTCTTTTGAGTGAGCTTTGTAAGCGGTCCTGCAATCTTAGAGAAATCCTTAATGAATCTCCGATAATAGCCGGCTAGACCAAGAACTCCAAACCTCTGTAACGTTTTCTGGCTTCTTCCAAGACATTACTGCTTCTATCTTTGCTGGATCCACTGCTATTCCCTCTTGGGATATGATATGCCCCAAAAATGCAATCTGTTGCAACCAAAATTCGCACTTGCTAAACTTTGCATACAATTGATGCTCTCGAAGTTTCTGCAGTACCAACTGCAGATGTTGTTCATGCTCCGCCTCGGATTTCGAGTATACCAAAATCTCGCCAATGAAGATCACCACAAATTGGTCCAAGTAGGGTTGAAACACCCTGTGCATCAAGTCCATAAAAGCTGCAGGGGCATTGGTTAGTCCAAATGGCATCACCACATATTCATAATGCCCATATCTTGTCCTAAAAGCCGTTTTAGGCATATCTTCCTTTTTGATTTGCAATTGATAATACCCTTGCCTCAAGTCGAGTTTCGAATACACTTTGACTCCTTGAAGTTGATCAAATAGCTCGTCGATCAGTGGAAGTGGGTATTTATTCTTGACAGTCACTTGGTTCAATCCTCGGTAATCGATGCATAGCCTCAATGTTTCGTCTTTCTTATTTACAAATAGAACTGGTGCACCTCACAGTGAAGAACTCGGTTGAACAAACCCCTTCTTCAACAATCCTTGCAATTGGTTCTTCAATTCTTGTAGCTCGGCCGGTGCTATCCGATAGAGGGCTTTAGATATCGGCTGGGTGCCAGGCAGTAATTCTATAATGAACTCAATCTCTTGATTTTGGGGTAAACCGAGCAATTCTTCTAGAAATACATCCGCATAGTCTTTGATCACAGGCATTTCCTCCAAGTTAGCTTTGTCCGATGGATTGTTGATGAGGTAAGCTAAGTATCCGCTACACCCTTTTCTCAAGGATTTCACTGCTTTCGTAGATGAAATGATGGAATTCCCGGTGAAATCTCTTCGACCCATTACCTCCAGTATTGGTTGACCAGGTACCCAGAACGTTATAATCTTCGTCCGGTAATCTAGTTGGACATGATGTTTTGCCAACCAGTCCATCCCTAAGATGACCTCATAGTCTCGAAAAGGTAATACAATAAGATTGGATGAGAATTCCCTATCCTTAATTTGGATTTTACATGCTTTACAAGCTGAGCTAGTAATAAGTTTAGAACCCATCGGAGTACCAACTTCTACTTCGTATGGGAAACATACAACTTTCAGTTTCACACGTTCCATACATAAGGGAGTAATAAATGAATGAGTAGCACCCGGATCAATTAGCACCCTAACAGGTTGATTCAGTATGAAGAATCTACCTTCAACAACAGTGGTCTCATCTGGAAGCTCCTCGCACTCAAAAGCATAGGCTCGAGCCTGAACTCTAGGAACTGGAGTCTTTCCTCTACAAGCTGGTTTACCCTGATTTTGTCCTGCTTGCCATTTAGGGCAATCCTTGATCTGATGCTGATCATTGTCCCATCTCACATTTCGTCCTGACTTCTTCCAGCACTGGGCCTCGATATGCCCTTTCTTGTCACAATAAGACCAGTTCACAGACTGAGTAGTAGGTGAACTACCTGTGGATCCGTGGGTGGAAGAGGCTGATGGCACTTTAGTCGGGCCATGGTTATTCACTAGTCTGTTCTGGCCCTGGCCCTGACTACGACTCTGGAATTTTCTCTGTTGACCTGAAAACTGGCATGGTTTCTTGCTCGGCTGACTCGAACCGGCTCTGTCAAGTTTTCTCTTCTCGACTCGGGAAGCAGCAGCAAAGAGAGCAGAACAGGTATCGAAGTCATGAGAAGCCAACTGGTCATGAATCTCTGGCCTCAATCCAGTCGTAAATTTCCACATCTTCGCCTTCGGAGTACTAACCATATATTGAGCATAATGGGACAGTCGGTCGAAACGAGCCTCGTACTGGGCGACCGTCATGTTACCATGGGTCAAGTGCATGAGCTCCTCAATCCGCCTCTGCCTGGAAACTGCAGGTACATATTTCTCCTTGAATGCCTTAACGAAATTACCCCACAAGCGAGGTGTCTGATCAGTTTCCCACAGTGCCTCCACAGTGTGCCACCAATGTTCAGCATCCCCGTGCAACAGAAACAAGGCAAACTCCACCTTTTCTTCATCAGTATAATCAAGTGGCCAGAAAATCTTCTTGATCTCGGACAGCCAAGCCTCTGCTTTCTCATCATCAGCTTCCTCGTGGAATTTGGACGGGCGAAAGTCAAGGAACTCCCTCATTCTGCTATGTCTCCCATGGTTACCATCATTCTTGTTGTTGTTGTTGTTATTGGCCTCACGTGCATCTTGGCGCTCCATCACTCATGATACACAATCCATGGCATTTTCCATCATGTTAAACATAGCCATGCTGGGATTAGTTTGATAAGCATCAACGGTCTCTTGAGGTTCACCGCTCCTATTAGTAGTGCGGGTACTAGGGCCAGCCATCTATAGGCACAGATTACGATGCACAATTTATTGAAATATAACAAACAATTAAGAACTTAATGCATAAGATATGCAACATATGATTTTACATAAACACATAGTTCTAGAAACAGTTAAGACATGTTAATCACATAAGCACATCGAACATAGAAGGTACAATTAACAATAACACACAACAGCATATAAACAAGTCATCTTAATTATCTTAGGCCTCTACCCATGGTCCGAGAGTTAAACCTGGCTAAAGTAATCTAAGCTCTGATATCATTCTTTCTATAAGGTGTCACGCCCTAACCTGGCCTATAAGGTTAGACTAGGGTGTGATCTAAACATTCAAGTCACGTCTCATACTTAATCGTTCATGTAATTAGAGTTAACACTTAATGTTTTAACCTAAACTCCAAAAATTTTCAGAAAACTGGCAGCATAACGGCTGTAATTGGGCTCTTTGGTTTGACCTAATTCTCTAAACACCTCAAATTTTCCAATCTCAATTTCATTTCCAACTAGGATTACTATTTACCATCAATTGAAATGCCTACTGGTTATCTTGATGTCTCGTTTAATTAATATCCTAGCATGATACTATGTCTCGTTTGTTTGTTAAACCTCGTTACAAAAATACCTGTTGATCTTAGCTTAATAGCGAGTACCTGCTTAAGATTTGATTGGTTCATTTTACTTAGTCCTTACCTAATACTTCATAATCCTATTATAGATACTAGCAGTAATAATAGCAAATGACCATAGTAGTGTCTAGTGTCTGTCTAGTTAATATCAATACAAACCAAAATTAGACCCCAAATTACAACGGGGGTCTTTTACATTACAAACAACAAGCAACATAAAAGAAATAGTCTTCAAGTAGCATAAGATTGACAAAGAGCCATAATCACGCAAAGCACATAGGATAGATAATCACTCCAAGGAATCATCGTTAGACACATCGTCCTCAAGTACTTGTTCTTGATCTTCTTCACCTGAGATGATAAAAGAGGGTAAGTCCTTATGAACTCAGCGAGGAGGGACGAGAAATAGGTTTTGAAACTCATTTTCCGGTTCAACTTATGAAAATCCTTTTGTAAGCATGAATGTACACAATTAAGTACATAACAATAATAAAAAGTAAAGGAAAACAATTACCAGTCTTTCCTCCCTGAGGTCCTCTAGGAACCAAGCGAGAGTACTTACACATATAGTAAAAGGATACGGTGAGCTTTTGCTGTCAGTTCATTTCCAGTATCAGTTGTTGCGGCCGACTTCAAATCATCCCCTTATCACGCCAAGTAGGTGTACTCTGGATGTACCCCGAAATCCTACGACCCAACTCTCTGAGGAAGTCTAGCCCCCAAGCGAGAGAGGAAATTGGACAATGGTAGTCACGGTTGCACCAGCATGCCCGATACCGCCTGGTGTGCGTGAATGCTACCATGCCAGAATGAAAGGTTGCAACCTTATATGCAATGAACATTTATGACATTTAATATATCACATTAGGAGGACAACAAAGTAGGTTGCCTCCGGACAGTCATAAGATTGCACATTGACAAGTAAACAAGCGAGACACTACAAGACAAGTAATTTCACTTGAAAGGCATATGGAGTTATATGAACATTAAATAGGCAGCTATGTAACGCACGTAAATCAGGTCATATAACTCATTTCAACGTCCACGTAATCAAATAATAACGTTATTCAACATGCAACAACAATCTACGTGGGTTCGAATGCAAAAAAGGCCTATTTGTCAACATGCAATGATCAAAATCACCTTTAGGCTATAAGGGCAACTACGGGCAGCCTACTAAACATATAATCACACACAATATCCAAGGGATCAACACTTAGCAAGTTTACCTAGTCGCTAGGGTTTCCATTTCGTGCTTACCCGTGCGATTAGGCCTCAAGTCAACTCAAAATCAATCTCAAGCCATGCATCACTTAATTCAAACATCCCCAATTATTCAAAACAGTCCATGCAACATCCCAATGTCACAATCCCAAGCATTTGATAACACAAGAGAAGTTACAACAAGTTTTCTAAGCATATAACTAAGTGAAACACTTACTGCAAGAGTTTGTTTTCTCACAATCAGTAAGACAAGTAAAAAATCTCCAATTCCAGTAAATAAGATTCCAAATTAAAGCTTAAGAAGTGAACTAAAATTAGAAACAAACCTTGCATCATTTGGAGTTCGGGTCCAATAGTTATAGCCAAAACAGCGGGATTGCACAAAACTGTCCAGATTTGCACACATTTCAATACTTGTCGTTTTTGAGGTCCTTAGGGTCAGATTTAGCCTTAGTCCATTTCTGACAAAAATTCCCAAAACTGAAAAATATAGCTGCAAACCAAATTTCATGCATTTTGGACGTCATTTACTAAGTCAAAACTCGTTCTGCAAGGTCAGTCATCTGCCAAAACCTGCTTCATTTTTCCCAGACTTCCAGATTTGGACACATTTTAATGATTTGCCATTGTGAGAACCTTAGAGTCAAAATTAGCTTTGGCCTATTTCTGTGAAAATGTTCAAAACTGGCAAAAATAGTTACCTACCAATTTTCATGCATTTTAAACATCATTTGCCTAGTCAAACTCACCTCGCAACAACAAGACAGAGAGCTGTCATCAAACCCGATTTCATCTATCATCATCTTCAAGCCAAAATCTTGCCATGCATGGTTGTAAAAGCTTATGAACACACATATAACTCAAGTACAGAAGCAAATACATAGATTTAAGAGCATGCATGTGGATTTTTGAAAGATTTTCAAGAAGTTTTAGCCCTCACCTTAGCAAATCAACAAGAAGATGCACAAAACTTGATGAAGCACAAATTTCTTCTTCTTCCTTGCTTAGCCGAGACTCCAACTCAATTTTCTCAATTTTTCCTAGCTTAGTGGCCAAGTTCTTAGTAGATGCATGTGGTTAGAACAAGAAGAAAAGAAATGGAAGCTAGCAGACTCACCAAGGCCGAAATGGTTCTTCAAAGGGCTTGCATGTGGGATTCTTGCAACTTAGCTAGCTTGGTCGAGTCTCTATGCTTGTTTCTTGTCTTGATGCACCATGCAATGGTGAAGATGAGCAAAGGTAAGATGAAACTCAGCCAAGGCCGAGAGAGAGAGAGAAGAATGAGAGGGAGAGAGAGAAATGTGAGGAGAATGAGAAAAAATGGCAAAGAATGAAGGCTTTTGCAATTGTTGATGTAAGTGGTCGGCCTTGAGCTCAGCAATTCAGATTTTTATGTCTTCAAGATGCATCATTTGAAGTGTTCAGCATGGGCAAGGGCATATGTCGAGAATGGTGGAGTTTTGAGGAGGTTTTTGAGCAATTTTTTTATGCATTTGTGTCATAGAATTGTCATAAGTTGTCTAGAATTAATTTTGAATTGAGCAAGCAAGCATAAAAGCCCACATGGTGGTCGGCCAAGGCATCAAAATTCTGATTTTTTGTCATCTTTTGAGCATTATTTAATTGTGTGTTGAAGTGCAAAAAGAATAAAGAATAAAGAATAAGGAATGTCTAGCTTTTTGTGAGATTTTATCTTCTAGTAGGTTGAATTAGTAATTTAATAATAGTTAGTAGAATTTGTAGGATTAATTAATGATCTAGTGCTTCGTGTAAGATGCTTTCTTGATTAGCATGAAGACACGCTTTCCTAGGTTTAGGGCATGTACTACGAGGTAGGGCATGAACAACGAGATGAACGCACATGTTTTCTAAGTAAATGCACGTAATTCAATGCATGGCACACAAAATGAAACACAATTCTTAAACCTAGGTCAAGGCACGCAAATCTAGGTTAGGGCACATGAAACGAGGTATCGCACGCAAATCGTGTGAGGACCAACCCCGAATAACATGTCTTACCTTGATTTGCGTGCCTTAGACCCAGAACTGTATGACTGACCTTGGATTACGTGTCATGTCTTGATTTTTGTGCATACCTCGTCATACGTGCCTTGACCGAGAATAGTGTACTCTAATCCCCGACTGACGTGCGATACCTAGATATACGTGCCCTGACCTCGATGTACGTGCATTACCTTGTTTCGTGTGCCCTCACCTTGAAACTGCATACTTTAACCTAGATATAGAGTCGTGCCTTGATTTGCGTGCATTGCATTAAATTACGTGCCTCGCATTGGGTTACGTGCATTCACCTAGGATTGCGTGCATTAGTCTTGAAGTACGTGCCTTAGCCTTGAAGTTTGTGCCTACCTCGTAATTCGTGCCCTAGACCTAGGAATCCGTGCCACCACGTTAATCAAGAAATAATCCTACACAAAGCACTAGATACTAAAATAATCATACACAATCCACTAACCAATATTATATTCCTAATTCAAATTCTCTACAAACTCCACTAACAATAAAATAATACTAAACTATTCCTACATTTCCCACTATCTATTATTCTATTCATAATTCAACTCATCAACAAACATTCCTATATTTTATTCTACCTAGATTCCCTAATTTCCCAACATTCCTATGACAATTCTAATGACACAAATGCATAAAAATTAGTTATAGACAAGTTATGACAAAAACACTTATCAATGCATTAAAAAAATGCTCAAACCCACCTCAAATTTCTCACCTTGCTCGACCAAACCACCTATGCCCATGCTAACATTTTAAATTTCACATCTTGAAGACACAAAATCAGGAATTTTGCTGCCCAAGGCTGACCATAAGCATTGAAGATTGCAAAAGCTTTATTCCTTGTCATAATTTTGTCATTTCTTCATTTCTTCCTCAATTTTTCTCTCTCCCTCTCATTCATCTCTCTCCATTTCGGTTTTGGCTGAGTTCTCTCCACCTCCTAGCTCATCTTCTTCATCATATGGTGCAACAAGACAAGCAACCATCAAAGAAACTCAAGCAAACAAGCTAGGATGCGAAAACTACACATGCATGTCCTTTGAAGTCTTCTATCGGCCCTAGGTAAGTTTCTTAGCTTCCATTTCTTTTCTTTATGTTCTAACCTCTTGCATGTACTAAGAGGTTGGTCACTAGGCTAGGAAAAATAGGGAAAACCAAGTTGGAATCTCGGCTAAGCAAGAAGAAGAAGAGATTTGAGCTTCAACAAGTTTTTGTGCATCTTTTTGGTTGATTGCTAAGGTGAGGGCTAAAACCTTTTGAAAATCCTTCAAAAATTCACATGCATGCTCAAGAATGTATGTCTTTGCTTCTGTAGTTGAGTTATATGGTCGTTCATAAGCTTAAACAACCATGCATGGCAAGATCTTGGCTTGAAAGTGATGCTAGGTGAAGTCGGATTGTTGACAGCTCTCTGACCAGTCTATTTCGAGGTAAGTTTAGCTAGGCAAATGATGCTTGAAAATTGGTAGGTGACTAGTTTGGACAGTTTTGAACATTTTTCCCAGAAATAGGCCGAAGCTAATTTTGACTCTAAGGTCCTCAAAATGGCAAATCTTTAAAATGTGACCAAATCTGGAAATCTGGAAAAAATGAAGAAGGTTTTGGCAGATGCACTGACCTTATAGAACGAACCAGATTTGACTTAGTTAATGATGTCCAAATGTATGAAAATTGGTGTGTTACTATAATTTTCAGTTCTGGACATTTTTGTGAGAAATGGACTAAGGCTGAATCTGACCCTAAGGACCCCAAAAACGTCAATTCTCGAAATGTGTGCAAATCTGGACAGTTTTGTGCTATTCCACTGTTTCGGTATATCTAATGATCCCGAACTCCAATTGATTCAAGGTTTGTTTCTGATTTTAGTTAACTTCTTAAGCTTTAATTTGACATCTTATTCACTGAATTTGGAGATTGGTTGCTTATCCGATTGATTGTGAGAAAACAGCCTATTGCAGTAAGGTTTCACCTTAATGTGTGCTTTAGAAAATTGTTGTGACTCCTCTTGTTGAATTAAATGCTTGGGATTGTAGCTTCGGGATGTTGTGTGGACTGTTTTGAATGTTTGAGGATGTTGAATTAAATGATGCATGGCTTGAGATTGACTTTGAGTTGGTTTGAGGCTCAAATTGCACAAATATGCACGAAATGGAAACCCTAATGACTAGGTAGTTTGCTAAGTGTTGATCATTTAGATATTGTGTGGAATTATATGTTTAGTAGGCTTCCCGTAGTTTCCCTTATAAGCTTAAATGTAATTTTGATCATTGCATGTTGACAATTAGGCTTTTCTTGCATCCGAACCCACATAGATGTTGTTGCATGTTGAATAATCGTATCACTTGATTACGTGGACTTGAAAATGAGTTATATGTCTTGACTTGCATGTGTTACATGGCTGCCCGTTTAATGTTCATATGTCTCTATATGCCTTTCAAGTAAACTTACTTGTCTTATCGTGCCTCGTTTGATTACTTGATAACGTGCGATCTTATAACAGCTTGGAGCTGACCTACTTTGTCATCCTCCTAATGTGATATGTTAAATGTTATAAATGTGCATTGCATACGAGGTTGCAACCTTTCAGTGTGGCATGGTAGTGTTTCACGCACGCCGGGTGGCATCGGGCTTGCCGGTGTTACCGTGACTACCATGGTCCAATTCCCTCTCTCGCTTGGCATTTCACCCTCGGAGAGTTGGGTTGTAGGTTTCGGGGTACATCCGGAGTACACCCAATTGGGAGCGATAGGTGGATTATTGAAGTCGGCCGCACCAAATGAATCGAAATTGATATTGAGAGCAAATGCTCACTGTATCCTCGAAATGATTGTTAAATGTATCTGTTACTCGATTTGTTTCATATATTTGCGTACCTTATTATTTGTAATATGTGACATGTTTAAAAAAAAAAAAAAGAGTTTTCATAATTGAACCGGAAAATGAGTTTCAAAACGTATTTCTCATTTTTCCCTCGCTGAGTTCATAAGGACTCACCCTCTTTTATCATCTCAGGTGAAGAAGATCAAGAACAGGTACCCGAGGACGATGTGCCTAACGATGATTCCTTGGAGTGATTTCCTGTCCCTACGTGCTTTTGTGCTTTGGTTGAAAGTGGTTGCTATATGGATGTTGTGTTTGATTGCAAACTATTCATTTTATTGATGTAAATGACCCCGTTGTAATTTGGGTCTAATTCTAGGATTGTACTATCTATAACCGGACGAACTTTTATTTGGTTGTTTGCTTTCGTTTTCTTAATTAGTAGTTATCGTAGGCATTCAAACCACTAGATGAACAATCAACTAAGTTAATTCTATCTAATTTCACTTAGGTACTCATTTGCAAACTAAATGATAATAGGTACTTGCATGATAGGAAATGGACAAATAAACGGGACATAGTTATCATGTTAGGCTTATTAAGCAAACGAGACTTTCAAGATAAACTAGTAGGCAAATCGGTTGGTGAAAAATAGGAGTCCTTAATGGAATTGGATTAATGATTGGAATAATTGAGGCGTTTAGAGAATTAGGTCAAACCAAAGAGCCCAATTACAGCCGTTATGCTGTCGGTTTATCGAAAAATTTTGGAGTTTAGGCCAAAACGTTAAGTGTTAAATCTTCATGAACGGTTAAGCACGAGACGTGACTTGAATGTTTAGATCACACCCTAGTCTAACCTTTATATGCCGGGTTGGGGCGTGACAAATCAAGGTCGGGTCTCACATGTGCGATGCGCGAATCGCCTAGCACATGACGCCGTTGTCCTCGCTGAGTTGTAATGCGACAGACGTGGTCTAGTGTCGTGGCAATCCAAGCACCGCGTGGCCAGGAATGTAGTTTGGTTGTCACGTTCCGTGCATACGGGTGCATACAGGGGGACGGTGGGGGGCATGTGTGATGCGCGAATCGCCTAGCATTTGTGGCATTGTCTTTCGTTAAGCAACGACTCGAGCGTTGCGATGAGACAATTGCTGATGCTTCAATGTCGTTGCGATACAAGCACCATGCGGCCTCGAAGCCGTCTGACGGTGTGTTCCCACAAGCCTGCACGATGCGCGAATCACCTAGTACACGATGCCATGGTCCTCGTTGAGTCGTAATGCGATGGATGTGGTCTAATGTCGTGGCGATCCAAGCACCGCGTGGGCAGGAAGGTAGTTTTTTTGTCCCGTTCCATGCATACAGGCGGACGGTGGGGGGCATGCGTGATGCACGAATTGCCTAGCACATGTGGCATTGGCTTTCGTTAAGTAACGACACAAGCGTTACGATGAGACGATTGCTGATACTTCAATGTCGTGGCGATCCAAGCACCGTGCGGCCTCGAAGCCGTCCCCCGGTATGTTCCAACTGGCCTGTGCGATGCGTGAATTGCCTAGCACACGACACTATGGTCCTAGTAGAGTCGTAATGCGATGGACGTGGTCTAGTGTCGTGGTGATTCAAGCACCGCATGGGCAGGAAGGTAGTTTGCTTCTCCCGTTCCGTGTATACGGGTGCATACAAGGGGACGGTGGGGGGTATGCGTGATGATTGAATCGCCTAGCACATGTGCCATTGGCTTTCGTTATGCAACGACGCGAGCGTTGCGATAAGACAATTACTGATGCTTCAATGTTGTGGTGATCCAAGCACCTTGCAGCCTTGAAGCCGTCCCCCGGTGTGTTCCCACTAGCCTGTGCGATGCGCGAATCGCCTAGAACACGACGCCAGGGTCCTCGATGAGTCATAATGCGACGGACATGGTCTAATGTCGTGGTGATCCAAGCACTGCATGGGCTGGAAGGTAGTTTGCTTGTCCTGATCCGTGCATACGGGTGCATACAGGGGGACGGTGAGGGGTATGCGTGATGCGCGAATCGCTTAGCACATGTGAAGTTGGCTTTCGTTAAGCAACGACGCGAGCGTTGCGATGAGACTATTGCTGATGCATCAATGTTGTAGCGATCCAAGCACCATGTGGCCTTGAAGCTGTCCCCCAGTTGTTTCCGACGGGCCTGTTCGATGCACGAATCGCCTAGCACACGACGCCGTTGTCCTCGCTGAGTCATAAAGCGATGGACGTGGTCTAGTGTCGTGGCAATCCAAGCAACGCGTGGGCAGGAAGGTAGTTTGTTTGTCCCGTTCCGTGCATACGGGTGCATACAGGGGGATGGTGGGGGCCATGCATGATGCGCGAATCGCCTAACACTTGTGGCATTGTCTTTCGTTAAGCAACGACTCGAGCGTTACGATGAGACGATTGCTGATGCTTCAATGTAGTTGAGATACAAGCACCATGTGGCCTCAAAGCCATCCCCCGGTGTGTTCCCTCTAGCCTGCACGATGCGCGAATTGCCTAGCACACGACGCCATGGTCCTCGCTGAGTCGTAATGCGATGGACGTGGTCTAGTGTCGTGGCGATCCAAACACCGCATGGGCAGGAAGGTAGTTTGCTTGTCCCATTCGGTACATACGGGTGCATACAGGGGGACGGTGGGGGGCATACTTGATGCGTGAATTGCCTAGCACATGTGGCATTGGCTTCCGTTAAGCAACGATACGAGTGTTGCGATGAGATGATTGCTGATGCTTTAATGTCATTGAGATACAAGCACCATGTGGCCTCGAAGCCGTCCCCTGGTATGTTCCCACTAGCCTGGACGATGCGTGAATCGCCTAGCACATGAAGCCATGGTCCTCACTGAGTCGTAATGCGATGGACGTAGTCTAGTGTCGTGGCGATCCAAGCACCACGTGTGCAGGAAGATAGTTTGCTTGTCTTGTTCGGTGCATGCGGGTGCATACAGGGGGACGGTGGGGGGCATGCGTGATGTGCGAATTGCCTAGCACACGTGGCGTTGGCTTTCGTTAAGTGACGACACAAGCGTTGTGATGAGACGATTGCTGATGCTTCAATGTTGTGGCGATCCAAGCACCGTACTGCCTCGAAGCCGTCCCCCGGTGTGTTCCCACCAGCCTGCGCGATGCTCGAATCACCTAGCACACGACGCCATAGTCCTCGCTGAGTCGTAATGTGACGGATGTGGTCTAGTATCGTGGCGATCCAAGCACCGCGTGGGCAGGAAGGTAGTTTGCTTGTCTCGTTCCATGCATACAGGTGCATATTGAAGGACGGTGGCAGGCATACGTGATGCGCGAATCGCCTAGCACAAGTGGCATTGTCTTTCGTTAAGCAACGACGCAAGCGTTGCGATGAGACGATTGCTGATACTTCAATGTTGTGGCGATCCAAGCATCATGCGGCCTCGAAGCCGTCCCCTTGTATGTTCCCACTGGCTTACGCGATGCGCGAATCGCCTAGCACACGACGCCATGGTCCTCGCTGAGACGTAATGCGACGGACGTGGTCTAGTGTCGTGGCGATCCAAGCACCGCGTGGGCACGAAGTTAGTTTGCTCGCCCCGTTCCGTGCATACGGGTGCAAATAGGGGGACGGTGGGGGGCATGCGTGATGCGCGAATTGCCTAGCACATGTGGCATTAACTTTCGTTAAGTAACGATACGAGCGTTGCAATCAGACGATTGCTGATGTTTCAATGCCGTGGTGATCCAAGCACCGTGCTGCCTCGAAGCCGTCCCCCAGTGTGTTTCACACAGGCCTGTGCGATATGCGAATCGCCTAGCTCTCGACGCCATAGTCCTCGCTGAGTCGTAATGCGACGAACGTGATCTAGTGTTATGGCGATCCATGCACTGCGCAGGTAGGAAGGTAGTTTGCTTGTCCCGATCTGTGCATACGGGTGCATACAGGGGGACAGCGGAGGGTATGCGTGATGCACGAATCGCCTAGCACTTGTGGCATTGGCTTTCGTTAAGCAACGACTCGAGCATTTCGATGAGACGATTGCTGATGCTTCAATGTCGTGGCGATCCAAGCACCATGCTGCCTCGAAGCCGTCCCCCGGTGTATTCCCACTGTACTGTGCAATGCGCGAATTGCCTAGCACATGACACCATGGTCCTCGTTGACGCGTAAAGCGATGAACGTGGTCTAGTGTCGTGGTGATCCAAGCACTGCCTGGGTAGGAAGGTAGTTTGCTTGTCCCGTTCCGTGCATATGGGTGCATACAGGGGAACGGTGAGGGGCATGCATGATGCGCGAATCGCCTAGCACATGTGGCGTTGGCTTTCGTTAAACAATGACGCGAGCGGTGCAATGAGACGGTTGCTGATGCTTCAATGTTGTGGCGATCCAAGCACCATGCGGCCATGAAGCTGTCCCCCAATTGTTTCCAACGGGCCTATGCAATGCGTGAATCGCCTAGCACACGACGCCATAGTCCTCGCTGAGTCGTAATGCGACGGACGTGGTCTAGTGTCGTGGCGATCCAAGCATCGCCTGGGCAGGAAGGTAGTTTACTTGTCCCGTTCCGTGCATACGGGTGCATACAGGGGGACGGTAGGGGGCATGCGTGATGCGCAAATTGCCTAGCACATGTGGCATTGGCTTTCGTTAAGCAATGACACGAGCGTTCTGATGAGACGATTGCTGATGCTTCAATGTCGTGGCGATCCAAACACCGTGCGGCCTCGAAGCCGTCCCCCGGTGTGTTCTCACTAGCCTGCGCGATGGGCGAATTGCCTAGCGCATTACGCCATGGTCCTCGCTGAGTCATAATGCGACGGACGTGGTATCACGCCCCAACCCGACCTATGAAGGTTAGACTAGGGTGTGATCTAAACATTCTGGTCGTGTCACGTACCTAATCATTCAAGAGGGTTTAACGCTTAACGTTTTAGCCTAAACTCCATAAATCTTTCGGAAAACCGGCAGCATAACGGCTGTAATTGGGCTATTTAGTTTGTCCTAATTCTCTAAACGCCTCAAAATTTCCAATCTCAATTTCATTTCTAACTAAGATTACTATTTATAACCAATCGAAACGTCTACCAGTTATCTCGAAGTCCCGTTTGATTAATAACCTAGCATGATACGATGTCTCGTTGTTTGTTAATCCTCATTACAAAAGTACATGTTGATCTTAGCTTATCAATGAGTACCTGCTTAAAATTGAATAGATTCATTTTACTTAATCCTTACTTGATACTTCATAATCGTATGATAGGTACTTAGCCAATAACGATAGCAAAACGACCATAGTAGTGTCTATCTAGTTAGGATCAGTACAAGCCAAAATTAGACCCCAAATTACAACGGGGGTCTTTTATATTACAACAACAAGCAACATAAAAGAAATAGTCTTCAAACAACATATTGTTCACAAAATGGCCACGGTCACGTAAGGCACGTAGGGCAACCAATCATTCCAAGGAATCATCGTTAGGCACGTTATCCTTTGGTACCTGTTCCTGGTCTTCTTCACTTGAGATGATAAAAGAGGGTGAGTCCTTATGAACTCAGTGAGGGGGAACGAAAAATAAGATTTGAAACTCATTTCCCGGTTCAACTTATGAAAACCCATTTGCAAACATGAAATATATCAGAAGTAAGTACATAATGTAATGTAAAAGTAAAAGAACACAATTACCCGTCTTTCCTCCCCGAGGTCCTCTAGGAACCAAGCGAGAGTACTTATACACATAGTGAAAAGGATACGGTGAGCTTTTGCTCTCAGTTCATTTCTAGTATCAGTTGTTGCGGCCGACTTCAAATCATCCCCTTATCACGCCAAATGGGTGTACTCCGGATGTACCCCGAAATCCTACGACCCAACTCTCTGAGGAAGTCTAGCCCCCAAGCAAGAGAGGGAATTGGACAATGGTAGTCACGGTTGCACCGGCAAGCCCGATGCCGCCCGCTGTGCGTGAGTGCAGCCACGCCCGAATGAAAGGTAGCACCCTTGTATGCAATGCACATTTATGACATTTAATATATCCCATTAGGAGGACAACAAAGTAGGTTGCCTCCGAACAATCATAAGATTGCATATTGACAAGTAACCAAGCGAGACACGATAAGACAAGTAATTTCACTTGAAAGGCACATGGAGTTATATGAACATTAAACGGTTAGCCATGTAATGTCATGCTAATCAAGTCATTCAACTCATTTCAAGGTTCACGTAATCAATTAATAAGATTATTCATCATGCAACGGCATCTATGTGGGACCGGGTGCAAGAAAGGCCTACTTGTCAACATGTAATCATCAAGATCACATTTAGGGCTACAGTGGCAACTACGGGAAGCCTACTAAACATATAATTAAACACGATATTCATAGGATCAACACTTAGTGAATTTGCCTAGTCACTAGGGTTTCTATTTCGTGCTTTCCCGTGCGAATAAGCCCCAAGTCAACTCAAAATCAATCTCAAGCCATGCATCGATTAATTCAAACACCCTCAAGTATTCAAAACAGTCCACACAACATCCCAATGCCACAATCCCACGCATTTAATACAACAAGCGAAGCCACAATAATTTTTCTAATCATATCACTAAGTGAACCCCTCACTGCAATGATATGTTTTCTCACAATCGGTAAGAGAAGCAAACAATCTCCAATTCCAGTGAATAAGATGTCCAATTAAATCTTAAGAAGTTAACTAAATTCAGGAACAAACCTCGCATCATTTGCAGTTCGGGTTCAATAGTTATAGCCAAAACAGTGGGACTGCACAAAATTGTCCAGATTTGCCCACATTTCAATACTTGTCATTTTTGAGGTCTTTAGGGTCAGATTTAGCCTTAGTCCATTTCTGACAAAAATGTCCATAATTGAAAGTTTTTACTAAGTTTATGCATTTTGGATATCGTTTTTGAGGTCCTTAGGACGGTGGGGGGCATGCGTGATGAGCGAATCGCTTAGCTCATGTGGCATTGGCTTTCGTTAAGCAACGATGCGAGCATTGCGATGAGATGATTACTGATGCTTCAATGTTGTGGCGATTCAAGCACCATGCGGCCTTGAAGCTGTCCCCCAGTTATTGCTGACGGGCCTGTGCGATGCGCGAATCGCTTGGCACACGACGCCATAGTCCTCTTTGAGTCGTAATCCGACAGACGTGGTCAAATGTCGTGGTGATCCAAGCACCGCATGGGCAGGAAGGTAGTATGCTTGTCCCGTTCTGTGCATACGGGTGCATACAGGGGGACGGTGGGAGGCATACCTGATGCGCGAATTGCCTAGCACATGTGGCATTGTCTTTCGTTAAGCAACAACTTGAGTGTTGTGATGAGACGATTGCTGATGCTTCAATGTCGTTGCGATCCAAGCACCGTGCGGCCTCAAAGCCGTCCCCCAGTGTGTTCCCACTAGCCTGCGCGATGCGCGAATCGCCTTGCTTACGACGCCATAGTCCTCGCTGAGTCGTAATGCGACAAACGTGGTTTAGTGTCGTGGCGATCCAAGCACTGTGTAGGCAGAAAAGTAGTTTGCTTGTCCCATTTCGTTCATACGGGTACATATAGGGGGACGGTTGGGGGCATGCGTGATGCGCGAATTGCCTAGCACATGTTGCATTGGCTTTTGTTAAGCAATGACGGGAGCATTGCGATGAGACGATAGCTGATGCTTCAATGTCGTGGCGATCCAAGCACCGTGCTACCACGAAGCGGTCCCCCGGTGTGTTAGCACAGGCCTGTGTGATGCGCGAATAGCCTAGCACACGACGCAATGGTTCTCGCTTAGTCGTAATGCGGTGGACGTGGTCTAGTGTCGTGGCGATCCAAGCACCGCGTAGGCGGGAAGGTAGTTTGCTTGTCCCGTTCCGCGCATACAGGTACATACAGGGGGACGGTAGGGGGTATGCATGGTGCACGAATCGCCTAGCACATGTGGCGTTGGCTTTCGTTAAGCAACGACGCGAGCGTTGCAATTCGACGATTACTGATGCTTCAATGTCATGGCGATCCAACAACCATGCAGCGTCGAAGTCGTCCCCCGGTCTGTTCCTACTGGCCTGCGCGATGCGTGAATCGCCTAGCACACGATGCCATGGTCCTTGCTGAGTTGTAATGCTACAGACGTGGTCTAGTGTCATGGCAATCCAAGCATTGCGTGGGCAGAAAGGGAGTTTTCTTGTCCCATTTCGTGCAAACGGGTACATACAGGGGAACGGTGGGGGGCATGCAGGATGCGCGAATCGCATAGCACAAGTGGCATTGGCTTTCGTTAAGCAACGACGCAAGCGTTGCGATGAGATGATTGCTAATGCTTCAATGTCGTGGCAATCCAAGCACCGTGCGGCCTCGAAGCCGTCCGCCGATATGTTTCAACTGGTCTACGCGATTCGCAAATTGCCTAGCACACGATGCCATGGTCCTCGCTGAGTCGTAATGCGACGGAGGTGGTCTAGTGTCTTGGTGATCCAAGCACCTCGTGGGCAGGAAGGTAGTTTACTTCTCCCGTTATGTGCATACGGGTGTATAAGTGTGATGGTGGGGGGCATGGGTGATGCGCGAATCGCCTAGGACATGTGCATTGGCTTCCCTTAAGCAACGATGCGAGCATTGCGATGAGATGATTGCTGATGCTTCAATGTCGTGGCGATCCAAGCATTGTGCGGCCTCGAAGCCGTCCCCCGATATGTTCCCACTGGCATGCGCAATGCGCGAATTGCCTTGCACACGACGCCATGGTCTTCGTTGACGCGTAATGCGACAGACGTGGTCTAGTGTCGTGGTGATCCAAGCACCGCGTGGGCAAGAAAGTAGTTTGCATGTCCCGTTCCGTGCATATGGGTGCATACTGGGGGACGGTGAGGGGCATGCATGATGCGTGAATGCCCTAGCAAATGTGGCGTTGGCTTTCTTTAATCAACCACGCGGGCATTGCGTTGAGACGATTGCTGATGCTTCAATGTCATGGCGATCCAAACACCATGCGGCCTTGAAGCTGTCCCCCAGTTGTTTCCAATGGGCCTATGCGATGCGCGAATCACCTAGCACACGATGCCATGATCCTCGTTGAGTCGTAATATGACGGACGTGGTCTATTGTCGTGGCGATCCATGCACCGCGTGGGCAGGAAGGTAGTTTGCTTGTCCCGTTCCGTGCATAAGGGTGCAAGCAGGGGACGATAGGAGGCATGCGTGATGCACAAATCGCCAAGCACATGTGGCATTGGCTTTCGTTAAGCAACAACTCGAGCGTTACGATAAGACGATTGTTGATGCTTCAATGTCGTAGCGATCCAAGCACCATGCGGCCTCGAAGCCGTCCCCCGGTGTATTCCCACTGGCCTGTGCGAAACGCGAATTGCCTATCAGACGATGCCATGGTCCTCACTGAGTCGTAATACGATAGACGTGGTCTAGTGTCGTTGCGATCCAAGCACCGCGTAGGCAGGAAGGTAGTTTGCTTGTCCCGTTCCGTGCATACGGGTGCATACAGGGGGACGGAGGGGGGCATGTGTGATACGCAAATTGCCTAGCGCATGTGGCGTTGGCTTTCGTTTGGCAACGATGCGAGCGCTGCGATGTGACGAATGCTGATGCTTCAATGTTGTAGCGATCCAAGCACCATGCGGCCTTGAAGCTGTCCCCAAGTTGTTTTGAACGGGCCTATGCGATGCGCGAATCGCCTAGCACATGACGCCATAGTCCTCGCTGAGTCGTAATGCGACGAATGTGGTCTAGTATCGTGGCCATCCAAGCACCGCTTGGGCAGGAATGTAGTTTGCTTGTCCCGTTCCATGCATACGGGTGCATACAGGTGGACGGTGGGGGGCATGCGTGATGTGCGAGTCGCCTATCACATGTGGCATTGGCTATCGTTAAGCAACGACGCGAGCGTTGCGATGAGACGATTGCTGATGCTTCAATGTTGTAGCAATCCAAGCACCATGTGGCCTTGAAGCTGTCCCCTAGTTGTTTTCGACGGGCTTGTACGATGAGCGAATCGCTTAGTACACGATGCCATAGTCCTCGCTGAGTCGTAATGCGACGAACGTGTTCTAGTGTCGTGCCGATCCAATCACCGCGTGGGCAGGAAGGTAGTGTGCTTGTCTCGTTCCGTGCATACGGGTGCATACAGGAGGACGGTGGGGGGCATGCGTGATGCGCGAATCGCCTAGCACATGTGGCATTGGTTTTCGTTAAGCAACAACGCGAGCGTTGTGATAAGACGATTGCAGATGTTTCAATGTCGTGGCGATCCAAGCACCGTGTGGCCTCGAAGCAGTCCCCTGGTGTGTTCCAACTGGCCTGCGCGATGCGCGAATCACCTAACACACGACGCCATGGTCCTCCCTGTGTCGTAATGCGATGGACGTGGTCAAGTGTCGTGGCGATCCAAGCACCGCATAGGTAGAAAGGTAGTTTCCTTTTCCCGTTCCGTGCATACGGGTGCATACATGGGGACAGTGGGGGGTATGCGTGATGCGCAAATCGCCTAGCACATGTGGCATTGGCTTTAGTTAAGCAACGGCGCGAGCGTTGCGATGAGACGATTGCTGAAGCTTCAATGTAGTGGCGATCCAAGCACCATGCGGCCTCGAAGCAATCCCCTAGTGTGTTTCCACTGGCCTGCGCGATGCGCGAATCGCCTAGCACACGACGCCATGGTCCTCGATGAGTCCTAATGCGACGGACGTGGTCTAGTGTCATGGTCATCCAAGCACTGCGTGGGCAGGAAAGTAATTTGCTTGTCCCGTTCCGTGCATAAGGGTGCATACAGGGGGACGGTGGGGGGCACGCATGATGCGCGAATCGCTTAACACATGTGGCGTTGGCTTTTGTTAAGCAATGACGCGAGCGTTACGATGAGACGATTGTTGATGCTTCAATGTTGTGGCCATCCAAGCACTATGCGGCCTTGAAGCTGTCCCCCAATTGTTTTTGACGGGCCTGTGCGATGCGTGAATCACCTAGCACACGATGCCATAGTCCTTGCTGAGTCGTAATGCGACGGACGTGGTCTAGTGTCGTGGCTATATAAGCACCGCGTGGGTAGAAAAGTAGTTTACCTGCCCCATTCCGTGTATACGGGTGCATACAGGGGGACGGTGGGAGGCATGCGTGATGCGCAAATCGTTTAGCACATGTGGCATTGGCGTTCGTTAAGATACGACGTGAGCGTTGCGATGAGACGATTGCTGATGCTTTAATGTCATTACGATCTAAGCACCGTGCGGCCTCAAAGCCGTCCCCTTGTGTGTTCCTATTGGCCTGCGTGATGTGCTAATCGCCTAGCACACGATGCCATGGTCATCGCTGGGTCGTAATGCGACGGATGTGGTCTAGTGTAGTGGCGATCCAAGCACTGCGTGGGCAGAAAGGTAATTTGCTTGCCCCGTTCCGTGAATACGGGTGTATAGGGGGGGGCGGTGGGGGGGGCATGCGTGATGCGCGAATCGCCTAGCATATGTGGCATTTGGTTTTCGTTAAGCAACGACGCGAGCGTTGCGATGAGACGATTGCTGATGCTTCAATGTTGTTGCGATCCAAGCACCATGCGGCCTTGAAGCTGTCCCCCGGTTGTTTTCGACGGGCCTGTACGATGCGTGAATCGCCTAGCACACTACGCCATGGTCCTCGTTGAGTCGTAATACGACGGACGTGGTCTAGTGTCCTGGTGATCCAATCACCGCGTGGGCAGGAAGGTAGTGTGCTTGTCCCATTCCGTGCCTACGGGTGCATACAGGGGGACGGTGAGGGGCATGCGTGATGCGCAAATCGCTTAGCACATGTGGCATTGGCTTTCGTTAAGCAATGACGCAAGCATTGCGATGAGACGATTGCTGATATTTCAATGTCGTGGCGATCCAAGCACCGTACTGCCACGAAACCGTCCCCCGGTATGTTACCACCCGCCTACGTAATGTGTGAATCACCTAGCACACGATGCCATGGTCCTCACTGAGTCTTAATGCAATGGACGTGGTCTAGCGTCATGGCGATCCATGCACCGCGTGGGCAGGAAGGTAGTTTGCTTGTCCCCTTCTGTGCATACAGGTGCATACAGGAGGACGATGAGGGGTATGCATGATGTGCGAATCGCCTAGCACATGTGGCATTGGCTTTCGTTATGCAACGACGCGAGCGTTGTGATGAGACGATTGCTGATGCTTCAATGTCGTGGCGATCAAGGCACCATGCGTCTTTGAAGTCTTCCCCCGGTGTGTTCACACTGGCCTGCGCGATGCGTGAATCGCCTAGCACACGATTCCATGGTCGTCGATGAGTCGTAATACGACAGACGTGGTCTAGTGTCATGACAATCCAAGCACCGCGTGGGCAGGAAGGTAGTTTGCTTTTCCCGTTCCGTGCATACGGGTGCATACAGGTGGATGGTGGGGGTCATGCGTGATATGCGAATCGCCTAGCACATGTGGCATTGGCTTTCGTTAAGCAACGACGCGAGCGTTACGATGAGACAATTGCTGATGCTTCAGTGTCGTAGCGATCCAAGCACTGTGCTGCCTCGAAGCCGTCCCCCGGTGTGTTCCAACTGGCCTGCGCGATGCGTCAATTTCCTAGCACACGACGCCATGGTCCTAAAAGAGTCATAATGCGACGGACGTGGTCTAGTGTTGTGGTAATCCAAGCATCGCGTCGGCAGGAAGGTAGTTTACTTCTCCCGTTCCGTGCATACGGGTGCATAAGTGGGACGATGGGGGGTATGCGTGATGCGCGAATCACCTAGCATATGTGCATTGGCTTCCGTTAAGCAACGACGTGAGCATTGCGATGAGATGTTTAAAGCACCGTGCAGCCTGGAATTCGTCCCTCGATGTGTTCCCACTGGCCTGCGCAATGCGCAAATTGCCTACCACATGACACCATGGTCCTTGTTGACGCGTAATGCGACAGACGTGGTCTAGTGTCGTGGTGATCCAAGCACCGCGTGGGCAGGAAAGTAGTTTGTTTGTCCTGTTTCGTGCATATGGGTGCATACAGGAGGACGGTGGGGGGCATGCTTGTTGCGCAAATCGCCTAGCACATGCGGTGTTGGCTTTCGTTAAGCAACGACGCGAGCGTTGCTATGAGAGGATTGCTGATGCTTCAATGTTGTGGCGATCCAAGCACCATGCAGCCTTGAAACCGTCCGCTAGTTCTTTCCAATGGGCCTGTGCGATACACGAATCGCCTAGCACACGACGCCATGGTCCTCGCTAAGTCGTAATGCGACGGACGTGGTCTAGTGTCGTGGCAATCCAAGCGCCGCGTGGGCACGAAGGTAGTTTGCTTGTCCCGTTCCGTGCATACAAGGGGACGGTGGGGGGTATGCGTGATGCGCGAATCGCCTAGCACATGTGGCATTGGCTTTCGTTAAGCAACGACTTGGGCGTTGCGATGAGATGATTGCTGATGCTTCAATGTCATGGTGATCCAAGCACCATGCGGCCTTGAAGTTGTCCCCCAGTGTGTTCTCAATGGCCTGCGCGATGTACGAATCGCCTAGCACATGACGCTATGGTCCCTACTGAGTCGTAATGCGAAGGATGTGGTCTAGTATCGTGGCGATTCAAGCACCGCGTAGACAGGAAGGTAGTTTACTTGTCCCGTTCTGTGCATACGGGTGCATACAGGGCGGCGGTGGGGGGCATGCGTGATGCGCAAATTGCCTAGCACATGTGGCGTTTGCTTTCGTTAAGCAATAACGCGAGTGTTACGATGAGACGATTGCTGATGCTTCAATGTTGTGGCGATCCAAGCACCATGCGGCCTTGAAGCTGTCCCCCAGTTGTTTTCAATGGGCTTCTGCGATGCACGAATCGCCTAGCACACGACGACATAGTCCTCGCTGAGTCGTAATGCGATGAACATGGTTTAGTGTCATGGCGATCCAATCACCGCGTGGGCTGGAAGGTAGTTTGCTTGTCCCGTTCCATGCATATGGGTGCATACAGGGGGACGGTGGGGGGCATGCATGATGCGCGAATCGCCTAGTACATGTGGCATTGGCTATCGTTAAGCAACAACGCGAGCGTTACGATGAGATGATTGCTAATTGATGGGTGCTTAGCTTAGGATAAAATTAATGTCAATTCTAAGCCAAGTTTTAACTCGCAAGTGCACGAGTGATTGTAGTGTAGTGTGCTAGTGCGAGGTCGAATCCACAGGGAGACAATTTGAAAGTTTGTAGAAAAGTGTAAGTAAAGTGCCTAAGTAATTAAACTAAATTAAATTGTAAATTGAGTGATTTGAACGAAAGTTAACTAAAAATAAAATTAAAATGAAATTAAATGCGAAAACTAAAATTAAATATGAAAGTTGAAATTGAAGTTTGATCACTATTGGGAAAGGTTTAGGGATCGGATTCCTATGCAAAGTTGAATTCTAGGCTCGAACTTAGGATTTCCTATTTTGATGCAAAATTAGACTACAAGCCTAATTAATTAAATAATCACCTAAAGTTAACTAATTAACGGGTTAGACCTAGTTTAGAGGTGCAACGCTATCTCCAAGTCCTTTATCTAGCCAGAGTATAGATTTGTCCTAAAATCCTAGGCTTACGAGTTAATTAATTAAGTGTTGGAAAACTACGGTACAACCTATAGTTTTCGCAATAAAGCTCAATTTATATATTTGATCTATTGTATGAATTCCTATAAAACACTAGCTACAAGCGTAATGAATTAATAGGAAATAAATAATAAAGCACGTAAATCAAATATATAAAACTCGCATCAAAATATTCAAACCAAGTTCAAGACCATAAAATTAAATTATTACATAGTAATCCTACCCTAAACAATGAATTAATTATTCATATTCAACAAAACTGAATCAATATTATAAAAAGAAAGTAAATTACACTTCTCCATAAATTAATTCGAATCTGTTGAAAATAATAATTTTATCTGAATCCCAACTGAAAATTGAAGAAGAATTTACGAAAAGAAATAAACCGAACTTGCTGCTGTTTTTTTCCTCGTCGCCAAAGCTTTTTTTTTCCTTCGTTGCTTGCTGTTTCGCTCTCTGTTTTTTCCTTTTTTTCCTCTGCGCCGCACTCCTTCCTCTTTTTCGTTATTGTTCTCACGCCGCAGCTCTCCTTTTTTTTCGTCCCCTTTTTGCTGCGTTGCTGTTGCTGCTTTTATAAGCACATGGGACCGCCCTATTCATGTTGGGCTGGCCAAGTCCACGTTGGACTTGGCTAAAATCTGTTTTTTGACCTTTCAATGCCAAGTCCAACATGGACTTGGCATACTTTTTTTTTTATTTTTTTGTTTTTCAATGCCAAGTCCAATTTGCACTTGGCATATATATAAATTTATTTTAAATTATGCTTTTTTTCTTTTGTTTTCTTCATTTCTTTTTTTTTTGTTCATTTGTAATTCCTTTCACCATACTTCATCATTCACGAACAAATTTTTGCTATCTGCTTTTTCATCCAATTTCTTTCAATTCAGCCCAAAATACTTTTTCATCATTCAATTCCTACATGCACAAAAACACAACTAAAATGATCAAATATTATAATTAATGTGCAAAATTAATTCTAAAAATGTAAAGAAATAAATCCAAAAATATGAATACATCAACACCCCCAAACCTAACTCTTGCTTGTCCTCAAGCAAGACTAGGCTCTAAGGTAATATTCAAGTTCTCAAGAGATTGCACTAACGAATCAATCAACTCTAATAAAAGGACAAGGTTCGGCGAACGATTGATCCTATGATGTAGTAGTTAAGCGAACTTATTTGGATCTCTCTCTTTAAAGGCAAAACATGATTACTACAAGATTACACTAAACACTATTAAGTCTCCACGTATCTAAGCAACAAGATAACTTAATACAATTAGATTATAATACTCGCACCCCCATTGCCTTCATAATCCTCCAAACATGCCTTTCACCCTTTTATTCATTCTAAAACATAAAAGTAAACACACTTCATCTCTTTTTATTAGATGATTGGTCCCTGACGGTAACACCCAACACCCCATGTAACGAGCTTTCGAGGTCATCAATCCCAGCCACTTAAGGCTTAGGTTGATAAGCTTTGAAAAGCCCCATACGTACCCTACTTGCTCGAAGTGTTGAACACCGAAACACCGCACACCTTAAGCACATATCCCTAAAGATAGACAATGAATACAAGGATAGTGGTGCTAAGAGATAGAAGTAAATAATTTTTCCTCTTTTTTTTGTTTTGTTTTTTTGTTTTTTGTTTTTTGTTTTTTGTTTTTTGTTTTTTGTTTTTTGTTTTTTGTTTTTAAATTATAAAGGCTCAGGCACGTAAACAAGACTACTCAAGCGAGAGCACTTATATCACAACCACACCATATCTCATTATCTTACCACCAAGCTATGGGACCACAATAGTCTAAGCGTAATCTCACAGTCCCCACGCATCGGCTTCATCAAAATCAATCCTAACAGTTCAAGTCAAGACCACCTCATAAAATCAAGAACCTCTCTCCTCAATCACTTCATAAGAGTTAATCAATACATCATCACAACTCCTCAATTACCAGAAAATCCACCACAAATCCACAAATAAACATAAAGATCAAAAACTTTTTCAAAAATTTTCACATTTCGTTCAGATTTTCCCCAAAACAATATTAGCCACAATTAAAAACCCACACCCCCAAACCTAAAGTTTGCTTGTCCTCAAGCAAATAAAATTAAAATATGTTAGGGGTATGCGAAGGGGGAAGAAAAACACATAATGAGAACCCAATAGTGAAAGTGTATCAAAAGAAAACAATTAAGAGAAATAGAGGGAGTAGATGGACATACCTGAAGTGATCGATAATGAAAAGAAAGGTAACCTTTCACATCTACAACTTGTAATTCAGCTCAAGAGAAAAACAATAGAGGATAAGGCAAGATAAAATGAGAAAATATAATAAAAGAAAAAATATATATATTTTTTACTTTTTCATTTTTTTTGAGATTTTTTTTTTTTTTTTGTTGGCCGACCCTTTTTACATCCCCATACAAAGGCTCCGAACTCTGGGAGGCACTAAAGCCGACTCACTAAAAATAAATAAGCACAATGAAACAATAAAGATAGCTAGAATGCAAATACCTGGATTCATTTAATGTCAGCCAGTAAGACAAATCTTGTGAAACTTCAGAAACTGAGTTAACTAAGTACATTAAAAATGCGGAGGAGAGGCCATTAATTTCAAACCACCAACGTACTCAAACCCCAGACATCTTCCCATACTTAAGAGGGAAGGCCAGGCATTACGCTTTAGGCCAGTGATTTTACTTTCATAGTATCCATCATAATTAACCCCAAGACTTTTATTACACAAGGTAAGCCATTTTCGAGAAAATGGTAAAGCCCACTATAACCCAGTGGAGGTCCAACCGAAAAGTTGAGAAACATAATTAAAGAAAGTAAAATAAAGTAATTATTCATAGGGTGCCTCCTAGAAGCGCTGCATTTAACGCCGACAGCCAGGCGAATGTCATTGTTCATGTAAGGTCAGAAGTGTCCCGTAGCTCTACAGATTCAACTTCGTGAGGGACCGAACTCGGATTAAGGGCATGTTTCAAACGCTGGCCATTAACTGTGAGGACTCGCCCATCTTTGAGGTGTTTAATTTTAATAGCCCCTGAAGGGTATGCCTCGAGCACCTCGTAGGGTCCATCCCATCTAGTCCTCAATTTTCCTGGAAAGAACTTCAATTTAGAGTTAAATAACCAAACCTTATCTGAAGGGGCGAAGGTTTTGCGCAAAATAGATTTATCGTGAATTCTCTTCATCCTCTCCTTATAAAGTTTGGCATTCTCATATGCTTCATAACGAAGTTCCTCCAACTCACTCAAGGCTAATTTCTACTCTCACCTGCCTGTTGCATGTCAAAGTTCAGGGCTTTAATAGCCCAATAAGCTTTATGCTCTAGCTCAACAGGGAGGTGGCAAGCCTTACCGTAAACTAATCTATATGGAGACATGCCTAGGGGAGTCTTAAAAGCTGTGCGATAGGCCCATAACGCATCGTGTAAACGACATGACCAATCCTTGCGATCGGGCCTAACTGTTTTCTGTAAAATAGATTTTATCTCCCTATTTGACACCTCCACTTGTCCACTTGTCTGAGGATGATAAGGTGTTGCAATCTTATGCCGGACTGAATATTTTCTCAATAATGACTCAAGTGTCCTATGGCGAAAATGTTTTCCTCCATCACTCAAAAGCACACGTGGCACCCCAAACCTAGAAAAGATGTGCTCTTTAATGAACTTGACCACAACTTTGTGGTCATTGGTTCGAGTTGCCACCGCCTCCACCCACTTGGACACATAGTCTACAGCCACAAGAATATAAGTGTACCCATACGAAGGAGGAAAATGACCCATGAAATCAATGCCCCACACATCAAATATCTCACAAACTAAAATGGGTGATAAGGGCATCATGTCTCTCCTAGAGATAGACCCAAATTGTTGACATCGATGACATTTCTTACAGAATTGTTGGGCATCTCTGAACAAAGTAGGCCAAAAGAAACCACACTGGAGGACTTTAGCAGCTGTCCTCTTACCTCCAAAATGACCACCACATGCCTCCCCATGACAAAAGCTAAGGATGCTATCAAACTCTTCTTCCGGCACACATCGTCGGATAACCTGATCAGCACACACCTTAAAGAGATAGGGATCCTCCCAAATAAAATGTTTTACTCGAGCCATGAAACGATCCTTCTCTCCCCGCCCCCAGTGAGCAGGCAACTCTCTCGCTGCCAAATAATTAACAAAATGGGCATACCAGGGGATCCTATGTGAGACAGCAAATAGTTGCTCATCAGGGAAGCTATCATTAAAAGGAAGGGAGTCGGTAGGAGACCCAAGGACTAAATGCGACAAATGGTCAGCAACAGAATTCTCACTCCCCTTTTTATCTCTAATATCCAAATCAAATTCCTGAAGTAATAGTAACCACCGAATCAGACGGGGCTTAGCATCCCGTTTGGCAAGTAGGTAACGCAAGGCCGCATGATCTGTGTAGACTATCACCTTTGACCCTAGGATGTATGATCTAAACTTATCAAGGGAGAAAACTACAGCTAGCAATTCCTTTTCTGTGGTAGTGTAATTCTTTTGAGCATCATCTAAGGTCTTACTAGCGTAGTAGATCACACATGGTAACTTATCCCTACGTTCTCCCAAAACAGCCCCCACTGCGTAGTCGGATGCATCACACATAATCTCAAAAGAGAGGCTATAATTAGGAGGCTAGATGATAGGTGCGGAGGACAGTAAAGACTTCAGCTTCTCAAATGCCTTGGCACACACGTCATCAAAATGAAATGGAGTATCATGTGCTAGGAGGCTGGAGAGAGGTCGAGCAATGTGGCTAAAGTCTTTGATGAAACGTCGATAGAAACCGGCATGACCAAGGAATGATCTAACGTCACGCACCGTTTTTGGTGCTGGGAGTTTCTCTATCAACTCAACCTTGGCTGGGTCCACATGAATACCATCCTGAGATACAACATGACCAAGTACTATCCCCCGTCTAACCATGAAGTGACTTTTCTCCCAACTAAGCACCAAATTCATCTTAACACAACGCTCTAGCACTAGGGAAAGGTGCGTGAGACACTCATCAAATGTAGCTCCAAAAACTGAAAAATCATCCATAAAGACCTCTAGAAACTTCTCAATCATATCAGAAAAAATAGCCATCATACACCTCTGAAAGGTCGCTGGTGCATTGCATAAACCGAAGGGCATGCGACGATAAGCAAAGGTCCCATATGGACAAGTGAATGTGGTCTTTTCTTGGTCATCGGGGAAGACTGGGATCTGATTATACCCGGAATACCCATCTAGGAAGCAATAGTAACCCTGTCCCGCTACTCTATCTAATATCTTGTCAAGAAAGGGTAAAGGAAAATGGTCTTTCCGGGTCTTGGCATTAAGCTTTCTATAGTCAATACAAACACGCCAACCAGTAGTGGTGCGTGTAGGAATAAGCTCACCCTTATCATTAGGGACTACTGTGATCCCAGACTTCTTTGGTACCACCTGCACCGGACTAACCCATGAACTATCAGAAATCGGGTAAATGATACCTGCATCAAGAAGTTTAATGACTTCCTTATAAACAACCTCACTCATGTTTGGGTTCAGCCTCCTTTGCATCTCGCGGGAAGGAGTAGCACCATCTTCTAAGTGAATCCGATGCATACACAACGAAGGGTCTATACCTCGTAAGTCAGAAATGGTCCACCCTATGGCCTTTTGATGATCACAAAGGACTCCTAACAATCTCTCCTCATGCTCAGTGGTCAGGTCTGATGCGATAATTACTGGGAGGGTATCATTAGGTCCTAAGTACACATATTTAAGATGCACAGGCAAAGGTTTGAGCTCTAAAGCTAGAAGAGACTCAACCGGAGGGGGATCAGGACAAACTTTGGATAGAAGGGAGCTAAGACTATCATTAGCCTTGTCAAGGCTAGGATTAGACACGACAGAAGTAGAAGCTACTAGCTCTTTCACAAATGAATCAGAGTCAAATTGAGTCAAGATTGCCTCAAGCTCTGCAAGCTCATCATCGGCAGTCAACATCGAATGGGCATGTTCCTCAACACAAGGGTCAATGATATCAACCAGGAAGCACTCATCCTCAGAATGTCTACTTACTCGATTAGCCGCCTCTGCGACCCTCACCTTAACTCTCATATTCCCAAAGGTTAACTCAATCATCCCTGTCCTACAATATATCACCGCATCAGCTGTGGCCAAAAAAGGTCTCCCTAGAAGAACTGGTGTCGCATGCCTAGTGTCTAGTCCTGAGTCCATGTCTAAGACAATGAAGTCAACCGGGAAAAGAAATTCACCAACTCTAACTAAGACATCCTCAATTATCCCTCTAGGTCGTCTCTCAGATCGATCTGCCAACTGAAGTGTAACATTTGTGGGAGTCAACACCCCCAAACCTAAACGCTCATATACAGCAAATGGAATGAGATTCACGCTAGACCCTAAGTTAAGAAGGGCATGATCCACCTGTTGATCTTGAATGATGCAAGGAATGGTAAAGGCTCCAGGGTCATTAAACTTGGGTGGAAGGCCCTAGTGCATATGCTACTCACTTTCTCTGTGAGCCTCACCTTCTTCGAAATATGGGTGGATTTCCTCTTCCTAATGCACAAATCTTTGAGGAATTTGGCATAAGCCGGTATCTATTGGATAACTTCAATAAGAGCCAGGTTTAGCTTAATATCCTTCAAGTGGTCTAATACCTGAGACTGCTTATCATCTTTCATAGGTCTCTCTAAAGCAGCAGGATAAGGCACCCTAAAAGGACTATTATCACTGTGATCTACAACCTGCTTCTCATCTCTCTGTGAAGGAATGGTATTTTCTTCACTATCCTCTATCTCATTTCCCAACTCACTTCCTACTCTCTCAACTTTATCCTTAACCTCTTTTGTCTCCCTACTCTTCTCACTCACTCTCTTTGCTCCATTAGACTCATCTACCTGATTATCTAACTGGTAACCACTCCGAAGGGTGATAACAGCTTTGGCTTGCTCATGGGTGGTCTCATTGTGGACATTGCTACACTGGCCACGTGGATTCTCGACAGTCTGAGCAGGGAGCTTACCATCATCCCTCCTAGTAATTTGTTGGGCCAGTTGCCCAACTTGAGTTTCCAACTTAGCAATAGATTGCTGCTGAGCATGAATTACTTGAAGTAACTTGTCAAACTTATCATCAGGCTTGTTAGGAGGAAGAGAAGGGCTAGGCTGAAATTGATTCCCTGGTTGCGGTTTAAAGTGAGGCCCATTAGACACCTGATAGTATCCAGGAGGATTAGATTGAGGCTTTTGCACTTGAGCCTGCGAAAATGAAGGATCAGCATTCCCTTGACGCCATGACAAAGCTGGAGCATCTCGCCAACCAGGGTTATATGTATTCGAACATGGATTGTAATTGCGACAATAACCCTGGCCAGCACAAACTTGTTCTTGAATAAATTCAGGGAACTGAGAGGCAAGAGGACACCCTAGTGTGGGGTGGTCCACTGCAGAACATAAGGCACAACATTGAACATTTAGCAGGGCAGGTGAGCAAGTAGACCCTAAAGATATAAACTGATCAAATTTCTTGGTCAAAGCTGCCACTTGTGAGTTTAAGTCCCCATTTGTGCTCACCTCATATAGTGTCCTCCTAGAAGTGGGCTTACCCATTCTATCCATTGTTGAGTCTTGAAATGAGTCTTTGGCAATACTATCAAGTCGGGCCCATGCCTCATTTGGGGTGAGGTTATAAAACCCTCCATTACTCATTGAATTCACCATCGTTTTCTGTTGTGGTGTCAACCCTCTATAGAAATACTGAAGCAACCTAGGTCTATCGAACCCATGGTGTGGGCAGTGACGAATGAGTCCATTAAACCTATCCCAAGTTTCATGAAATGCCTCTAGATCGGACTGGGAAAAAGTCATGATGTTCTCTTGAAGAGATGAGGTCTGGGCCATTGGAAAAAATCTAAACATAAATTGTGTCAAGAGTTCTTCCCAAGAAGTAATGGTTCCCTCTTCAAGGGAATGAAGCCATTCTTTAGCTTTGTCCTTAAGAGATAGTGGGAAGAAGCACAATCGGATATTTTCTTGAGTAACATTTGGAACATGCACAGTGGTACATATCTCAAGAAAATCACGAATATGCGCATGTGGATTTTCATTGCTTTTCCCGTAAAATGATGGAAGTATTGCTATCGTACCAGGTTTCATGTCAAAGTCCACATTATGGATGGCAGGTGGTCGAATAGCAATATTCGGCTGATATGTGGTCGGGAGAAAATGCTGCCTAAGAGGTATATCATCAGGATCAGGATTATTAGGGACAATGGGAAGATAGGGAATTTGAGGATTATTAACATTTTGAGGCACATTCAGATTTCCTTCATGTTCCGCCATGATTGTAGTTAAGACCTTCTGATTCCTATGGTGTGGGATTCTTTGTGGCTCGGGGTCAAAGGGTTCTAAAGGCAATTCTAAAGAACGACGTCCAAGCATACACAAAAAGCCAAGCTAATGGGAAATTACTAAATTGAAATAAAAACCTAAAACTAGAAATAAACTATTTAAGAAAAATAATCAACTAGAAAACTAGATAGATAAATAAATAAACGAAAAGTAAAATAAATGAATTACTAAATAAATAAAAAGCAATAAAATCACTAAGATAATAGAGAAAGAAAATAAAATAAATAATAAATAAAAAAAAATTCAAGATAACTATTTAAACTAAAACAACTAATAAAGAAATCTAAAAATAAAAAAGTAAAACAAGAAAAATATTTAAAAAAAAAAAAAAAAAAAAACTAATACTTAAACAAAATACTACACTAGTCCAAAAAATAATACCATGCCTCCCCGGCAACGGCGCCAAAAACTTGATGGGTGCTTAGCTTAGGATAAAATTAATGTCAATTCTAAGCCAAGTTTTAACTCGCAAGTCCATGAGTGATTGTAGTGTAGTGTGCTAGTGCAAGGTCGAATCCACAAGGAGACAATTTGAAAGTTTGTAGAAAAGTGTAAGTAAAGTGCCTAAGTAATTAAACTAAATTAAAGTGTAAATTGAGTGATTTGAACGAAAGTTAACTAAAAATAAAATTAAAATGAAATTAAATGCGAAAACTAAAATTAAATATGAAAGTTGAAATTGAAGTTTGATCACTATTGGGAAAGGTTTAGGGATCGGATTCCTATGCAAAGTTGAATTCTAGGCTCGAACTTAGGATTTCCTATTTTGATGCAAAATTAGACTACAAGCCTAATTAATTAAATAATCACCTAAAGTTAACTAATTAACGGGTTAGACCTAGTTTAGAGGTGCAACGCTATCTCCAAGTCCTTTATCTAGCCAGAGTATAGATTTGTCCTAAAATCCTAGGCTTACGAGTTAATTAATTAAGTGGAGGAAAACTACGGTACAACCTATAGTTTTCGCAATAAAGCTCAATTTATATATTTGATCTATTGTATGAATTCCTATAAAACACTAGCTACAAGCGTAATGAATTAATAGGAAATAAATAATAAAGCACGTAAATCAAATATATAAAACTCGCATCAAAATATTCAAACCAAGTTCAAGACCATAAAATTAAATTATTACATAGTAATCCTACCCTAAACAATGAATTAATTATTCATATTCAACAAAACTGAATCAATATTATAAAAAGAAAGTAAATTAAACTTCTCCATAAATTAATTCGAATATGTTGAAAATAATAATTTTATCTCAATCCAACATAAAAATTGAAGAAGAATTTCCGAAAATAAATAAACCATTTTGGCAGGTGTTTTTTTCCTCGCCGCCAAAGCTTTTTTTTTCCTTCTTTGCTTGCTGTTTCACTCTCTGTTTTTTCCTTTTTTTCCTCTGCGCCGCACTCCTTCCTCTTTTTCGTTATTGTTCTCACGCCGCAGCTCTCCTTTTTTTTCGTCCCCTTTTTGCTGCGTTGCTGTTGCTGCTTTTATAAGCACATGAGACCGCCCTATTCATGTTGGGCTGGCCAAGTCCACGTTGGACTTGGCTAAAATCTTTTTTTTGACCTTTCAATGCCAAGTCCAACGTGGACTTGGCATACTTTTTTTTATTTTTTTGTTTTTCAATGCCAAGTCCAACGTGGACTTGGCATATATATAAATTTATTTTATATTATGCTTTTTTTCTTTTGTTTTCTTCATTTCTTTTTTTTTTGTTCATTTGTAATTCCTTTCACCATACTTCATCATTCACGAACAAATTTTTGCTATCTGCTTTTTCATCCAATTTCTTTCAATTCAGCCCAAAATACTTTTTCATCATTCAATTCCTACATGCACAAAAACACAACTAAAATGATCAAATATTATAATTAATGTGCAAAATTAATTCAAAAAATGTAAAGAAATAAATCCAAAAATATGAATACATCACTAATGCTTCAATGTTGTGGCGATCCAAGCACCGTGCAGCCTCGAAGCCGTCCCCCAGTGTGTTCCAACTGGCCAGCGCGATGCGCTAATCACCTAGCACACGACACCATGGTCCTCGGTGAGACATAATGCGAAGAATGTGGTCTAGTGTCATGGCGTTCCAAGCACCGCGTGCGCAGAAAAGTAGTTTACTTGTCCCGTTCCGTGTATACGGGTGCATACTGGGGGATGCTGGGGAGAATGCGTGATGTGCGAATCACCTAGCACATGTGGCATTGGCTTTCGTTAAGCAACGACTCGAGCGTTGTGACGAGACGAATGGTGAAGCTTCAATGTCGTGGCTTTCGAGCACCGTGCGGGCTCGAAGCCATCTCCCAGCGTGTTCCCACTGGCCTGCCCGATGTGCGAATAGCCTAGCACATGTCGCCATGGTTCTCACTTTGTCGTAATAAGACGAATGTGGTCTAGTGTCGTGGCGATCCAAGCACTACGTGGGCAGGAATGTAGTTTGCTTGTCCCGTTCCGTGTATACGGGTGCATACATGGGGATGGTGGGGGGCATGCGTGATGCGCGAATCGCCTAGCACATGTGGCATTGGCTATCATTAATCAATGACTCCAGCATAGCGATGAGACGATTGCTGATGCTTTAATGTCGTGGCGATCCAAGCACTGTGCAGCCTCAGAGCCGTCTCCCGGTGTGTTCCCACTGGCCTGCGTGATGCGCGAATCGCCTAGCACAAATTGCCATGGTCCTCGCTGAGTTGTAATGCGACGGACGTGGTCTAGTGTCGTGGCCATCCAAGCACTGCGTGGGCGGGGAGGTAGTTTGCTTGTCCCGTTCCATGCATACGGGTGCATACAGAGGGACGGTAGGGGATATGCGTGATGCACGAATCGCCTAGCACATGTGGCATTGGCTTTCGTTAAGCAACGACACGAGCATTGCTTTGAGGCGATTGCTGATTCTTCAATGTCATGGCGATCCAAGCACCGTTCTACCTCGAAGCCATCCCCAGGTGTGTTCCCACTGGCCTACGCAATGTGTAAATTGCCTAGCACATGATGCCTTGGTCCTCGCTGAGTCGTAATACATTTGACGGGGTCTAGTGTCCTGGCGATCCAAGCACCGCGTGGGCAGGTAGGTAGTTTGATTGTCCCGTTCCGTGCATATGAGTGCATACAAGGGGGACAGTGGGGGGCATGCGTGATGCACGAATTACCTAGCACATGTGGCATTGGCTTTCGCAAAGCAACGACACAAGCGTTACGATGAGACGATTGCAGGTGCTTCAATGTCCTGGCGATCCAAGCACCATGCCACCTCGAAGCCGTCCCCCGGTATGTTTCCACTGGCCTGCGTGATGCTCGATTCCCCTAGCACACGATGGCATGGTCCTCGCTGAGTCGTAATGCGACAGACGTGGTCTAGTGTCATGCCGATCCAATTTTCACGTGGGTAGGAAAGTAGTTTGCTTGTCCCGTTCCGTGCATACGGGTACATACAGGGGGACGGTGGGCGGCATGCGTGATGCGCGAATCGCCTAGCACATGTGGCCTTGGCTTTCGTTAAGCAACGACGCGAGCGTTGCGATGAGATGATTGCTGATGCTTCAATATCGTGGCGATCCAAGCACCGTGTGACCTTGACGCTATCCCCTGGGGTATTCCAACTGGCCTACGCGATGCGCGAATCGCCTAGCCCACGACACCATGGTCCTTGCTGAGTCGTAATGCGATAGACGTGGTCTAGTGTCTTGGTGATTCAAGCACCGCGTGGGCAGAAAGGTAGTTTGCTTCTCCCGTTCCGTGCATACAGTAGCAAACAGCGGGACGGTGGGGGGCATGCGTGATGCGCGAATCACCTAGCACATGTGGCATTGGCTTTCGTTAAGCAACGACGCAAGCATTGTAATGAGACGATTGCTGATGCTTCAATGGCATAGCGATCCAAGCACTGTGCGGTCTCGAAGCCGTCCCCCGGTGTGTTCCCAGTAGCCTGCGCGATGCGCGAATCGCCTAGCACACGACACCATGGTCCTCGCTGAGTCGTAATGCAACGGACGTGGTCTAGTGTCTTGGTGATTCAACCACCGCGTAGGGAGGAAGGTAGTTTGCTTCTCCCATTCCTTGCAGATAGTTGCATATAGGGGGATGGTGGGGGGCATGCGTGATGCGGGAATCACCTAGCATATGTGCATTGGCTTCCGTTAAGCAACGATGTGAGCATTGCGATGAGATGATTAAAGCACCGTGCAGCCTCGAATTCATCCCTCGATGTGTTCCCACTGGCCTGCGCAATGCTCAAATTGCCTACCACATGACGCCATGGTCCTTGCTGACGCGTAATGCGACAGACGTGGTCTAGTATCGTGGTGATCCAAGCACCGCGTGGGCAGGAAAGTAGTTTGCTTGTCCTGTTTCGTGCATATGGGTGCATACAGGAGGATGGTGGGGGGCATGCGTGCTGCGCGAATCGCCTAGCACATGTGGTGTTGGCTTTCGTTAAGCAACGACGCGAGCGTTGCTATGAGAGGATTGCTAATGCTTCAATGTTGTGGCGATCCAAGCACCATGCGGCCTTCAAGCCGTCCGCCAGTTCTTTCTAATGGGCCTGTGCGATACACGAATCGCCTAGCACACGACGCCATGGTCCTCGCTAAGTCGTAATGCGACGGACGTGGTCTAGTGTCGTGGCAATCCAAGCGCCGCGTGGGCACGAAGGTAGTTTGCTTGTCCCATTCCGTGCATATGGGTGCATACAAGGGGACGGCGGGGGGCATACGTGATGCGCGAATCGCCTAGCACAAGTGGCATTGGCTTTCGTTAAGCAACGACGCGAGCGTTGCGATGAGATGATTGCTGATACTTCAATGTTGTGGCGATCCAAGCATCGTGCGGCCTCGAAGCCGTCCCCCGGTATGTTCTTAATGGCCTGCGCGATGTACGAATCGCCTAGCACATGACGCTATGGTCCCCATTGAGTCGTAATGCGAAGGACGTGGTCTAGTATCGTGGCGATCCAAGCACCGCGTAGGCAGGAAGGTAGTTTACTTGTCCCGTTCTGTGCATACAGGTGCATACAGGGCGGCGGTGGGGGGCATGCGTGATGCACAAATTGCCTAGCACATGTGGCGTTTGCTTTCGTTAAGCAATAACGTGAGTGTTGCGATGAGACGATTGCTGATGCTTCAATGTTGTGGTGATCCAAGCACCATGCGGCCTTGAAGCTGTCCCCCAGTTGGTTCCGACGAGCCTGGGCGATGCTCGAATCGCATAGCACACAACGCCAGGGTGCCCGTTGAGGCGTAATGCAACGAACATGGTTTAGTGTCATGGCGATCCAATCACCGCGTGGGCTGGAAGGTAGTTTGCTTGTCCTGTTCCATGCATATGGGTGCATACAGGGGGACGGTGGAGGGCATGCGTGATGCGCGAATCGCCTAGTACATGTGCCATTGGCTATCGTTAAGCAACAACGCGAGCGTTACAATGAGACGATTGCTGATGCTTCAATGTTGTGGCGATCCAAGCACCGTGCAGCCTCGAAGCCGTCCCCCTGTGTGTTCCAACTGGCCAATGCGATGCGCTAATCACCTAGCACACGACACCATGGTCCTCGGTGAGACGTAATGCGAAGAACGTGGTCTAGTGTCATGGCGTTCCAAGCACCGCATGGGCAGGAAAGTAGTTTGTTTGTCCCGTTCCGTGTATACGGGTGCATACTGGGGGATGGTGGGGGGAATGCGTGATGTGCGGATCACTTAGCACATGTGGCATTGGCTTTCGTTAAGCAACGACTCGAGCGTTGCGATGAGACGAATGCTGATGCTTCAATGTCGTGGCTTTCGAGCACCGTGCGGGCTCGAAGCCATCTCCCAGCGTGTTCCCACTGGCCTGCCCGATGTGCAAATAGCCTAGCACATGTCGCCATGGTTCTCACTTTGTCGTAATAAGACGAATGTGGTCTAGTGTCGTGGCGATCCAAGCACTACGTGGGCAGGAAGGTAGTTTGCTTGTCCCGTTCCGTGTATACGGGTGCGTACATGGGGACGGTGGGGGGCATGCGTGATGCACGAATCGCCTAGCACATGTGGCATTGGCTATCATTAATCAACGACTCCAGCATTGCGATGAGAAGATTGTTGATGCTTTAATGTCATGGCGATCCAAGCACTGTGCGGCCTCAGAGCCGTCTCCCTGTGTGTTCCTACTGGCATGCGTGATGCGCGAATCGCCTAGCACAAGTCGCCATGGTCCTCGCTGAGTTGTAATGCGACGGACGTGGTCTAGTGTCGTGGCCATCCAAGCACTTCGTGGGCGGGGAGGTAGTTTGCTTCTCCCGTTCCATGCATACGGGTGCATACAGAGGGACGGTGGGGGATATGCGTGATGCACGAATCGCCTAGCACATGTGGCATTGGCTTTCGTTAAGCAACGACACTAGCATTGCGTTGATACGATTGCTGATACTTCAATGTCATGGCGATCCAAGCACCGTGCTACCTCGAAGCCGTCCCCCAGTGTGTTCCCACTGGCCTACGCAATATGTAAATTGCCTAGCACATGATGCCTTGGTCCTCGCTGAGTTGTAATACGTTAGACAGGGTCTAGTGTCCTGGCGATCCAAGCACCGCGTGGGCAGGTAGGTAGTTTGATTGTCCCGTTCCGTGCATATGAGTACATACAAGGGCGACAGTGGGGGGCATGCGTGATGCACGAATTGCCTAGCACATGTGGCATTGGCTTTCACAAAGCAACGACACAAGCGTTACGATGAGACGATTGCAGGTGCTTCAATGTCCTGGTGATCCAAGCACCATGCGACCTCGAGGCCGTCCCCCGGTATGTTTCCACTGGCCTGCGCGATGCGCGATTCCCCTAGCACACGATGGCATGGTCCTCGTTGAGTTGTAATGCGACGGACGTGGTCTAGTGTCATGGCGATCCAAGCACCGTGTGGGCAGGAAGGTAGTTTGCTTGTCTCGTTCCGTGCATACGGGTACATACAGGGGGACGGTGGAAGGCATGTGTGATGCGCGAATCGCCTAGCACATGTGGCATTGGCTTTCGTTAAGCAACGACGCGAGCGTTGTGATGAGACGATTGCTGATGCTTCAATGTCATGGCGATCCAAGCACCATGCGGCCTTGAAGCCATCCCCTGGGGTATTCCAACTGGCCTACGCGATGCGCGAATCGCCTAGCACATGACACCATGGTCCTCGCTGAGTCGTAATGCGATAGACGTGGTCTAGTGTCTTGGTGATTCAAGCACCGCGTGGGCAGGAAGGTAGTTTGCTTCTCCCATTCCATGCATACAGTTGCAAACAGCGGGACGGTGGGGGGCATGCGTGATGCGCGAATCACCTAGCACATGTGGCATTGGCTTTCGTTAAGCAACGACGCGAGCGTTGTAGTAAGATGATTGCTGATGCTTCAATGGCATAGCGATCCAAGCACCGTGCGGTCTCGAAGCCGTCCCCCAGTGTGTTCCCAATAGCCTGCGCGATGCGCGAATCGCCTAGCACACGACACCATGGTCCTCGCTGAGTCGTAATGCGATAGACGTGGTCTAGTGTCTTGGTGATTCAACCACCGCGTAGGTAGGAAGGTAGTTTGCTTCTCCCATTCCATGCAGACAGTTGCATATAGGGGGACGGTGGGGGGCATACGTGATGCGCGAATCACCTAGCACATGTGGCATTGGCTTTCATTAAGCAACGACGTGAGCATTACGATGAGACGATTGCTGATGCTTCAATGTTGTGGCGATCCAAGTACCATGCGACCTTGAAACTGTCCCCCAGTTGTTTTCGACGTGCCTATGCGATGCGCGAATTGCCTAGCACACGACTCCATAGTCCTCGCTGAGTCATAATGCGACGGAAGTAGTCTAGTGTCATGGCGATCCAAGCACCGCGTAGGCAGAAATGTAGTTTGCTTGTCCTGTTCCGTGCATACGGGTGCATACAGAGGGACGGTGGGGGGTATACGTGATGCGCAAATCACTTAGCACATGTGGCATTGGCTTTCGTTAAGGAATGACGCGAGCGTTGCGATGAGACGATTGTTGATGCTACAATGTCATGGTGATCCAAGCACCGTGCTACCTCGAAGCAGTAACCCGGTGTGTTCCTACTAGCCTGCGCGATGCGCGAATTGCCTAGAACACAACGCCATGGTCCTCGCTGAGTCGTAATGCGATGGATGTGGTCTATCTCGTGGCGATCCAAGCACCGCATGGGCAAGAAGGTAGTTTGCTTGTCCCGTTCCGTGCATACAGGTACATACAGGGGGACAGTGGGGGGAATGCTTGATGCGCGAATCGCCTAGCACATGTGGCATTGGCTTTCGTTAAGCAACGAGTCCAGCGTTGCTATGAGACGATTAATGATGATTTAATGTCGTGGCCATCCAAGCACCGTGCAGCCTCGAAGCCGTCTCCCGGTGTGTGCCCACTGGCCTGCGCGATGAGCGAATCGCCTAGCACAAGTCGCCATGGTCCTAGCTGAGTCGTAATGCGACAACCGTGGTCTACTGTCATGGCGATCCAAGCACCGTGTAGGTGGGGAGGTAGTTTGCTTGTCCCGTTTCGTGCATACGGGTGCATATAGGGGCACGGTGGGGGGCAGGCGTGATGCGCAAATCACCTAGCACATGTGGCATTGGCTTTCGTTAAGCAACGACGCAAACGTTGCGATGAGACAATTGCTGATGCTTCAATAGCGTGGCGATCCAAGCACCGTGCGGCCTTGAAGCCGTCCACCGGTGTGTTCCTACTAGCCTGTGTGATGTACGAATAACCTAGCACACGGCGCCATGGTCCTCGATGAGTCGTAATGTGACGAACGTGGTCTAGTGTCGTGGCGATCCAAGCACAGCGTGGGCAGAAAGGTAGTTTGGTTGTCCCGTTCCATGCATACGGGTACATACAAGGGGACGGTAGGGGGCATGCGTGATGCGCGAATTGCTTAGTACATGTGGCGTTAGCTTTCGTCAAGCAATGACGCGAGCGTTGTGAGGAGATTATTGCTGATGCTTCAATGTCGTGGCAATCCAAGCACCATGCGGCCTTGAAGCCGTCCCTTGGTTGGTTTCGACGGGCCTTCGGGATACGCGAATCGCCTAGCACACGACGCCATAGTCCTCGTTGAGTTTTAATGCGACGGACGTGGTCTAGTGTCGTGGCGATCAAAGCACCACGTGGCCAAGAAAGTAGTTTACTTGTCCTGTTTCGTGCATACGGGTGCATACAGGGAGACGGTGCGGGGCATGCGTGATGCGCGAATTGCTTAGTACATGGGGCATTGGCTTTTGTTAAGGAATGACGCGAGCGTTGCGATGAGACGATTGCTGATGCTTCAATGTCGTGGTGATCCAAGCACCGTGCTACCTTGAAGCAGTAACCCGGTGTGTTCCCACTGGCCTGCCCGATGCGTGAATTGCCTAGAACACGATGCCATCATCCTCGTAGAGTCATAATGCGATGGACGTGGTCTATGTCGTGGCGATCCAAGCACCGCGTGGGCAGGAAGGTAGTTTCCTTGTCCCGTTCCGTGCACACGGGTGCATACAGGGCAACGGTGGGGGGCATGCATGATGCGTAACTCGCCTAGCACATGTGGCATTGGCTTTTGTTAAGCAACGACGCAATTGTTGTGATGAGACGATTGTTGATGCTTCAATGTCGTGGCGATTCAAGCACCGTGCGGCCTTGAAGCTGTCCCCCAGTTGTTTCAAACGAGCCTGTACGATGCGCGAATCACCTAGCACACGACGCCATGGTCCTCGCTGAGTCGTAATGCGATGAACGTGGTCTAGTGCCGCTGCGATCCAAGCACCACGTGGGTAGGAAGGTAGTTTGCTTGTCCGATTCCGTGCATACAGTCGCATACAGGGTGGCGGTGGGGGGCATTCGTGATACACGAATCGCCTAGCACATCTGGCATTGGCTTTCGTTAAGCAACGACGAGAGTGTTGCGATGAGACAATTGCTGATGATTCAATGTCGTGGCGATCCAAGAACCGTGCGGCCTCGAAGCCGTCCCCCGGTATGTTCCAACTGTCTTACACGATGCACAAATCACCTAGCACACGACACTATAGTTCTCACTGAGTCGTAATGCGACGAACGTGGTCTAGTGTCGTGGTGATCCAAGCACCGTGAGGGCAGGAAGGTAGTTTGCTTGTCCTGTTCCGTGCATACGGGTGCATACAAGGGGATGGTAGGGGGTATGTGTGATGCGCGAATCACTTAGCACATGTGGAATTGGCTTTTGTTAAGCAATGACGCGAGCGTTGCGTTGAGATGATTGCTGATGCTTCAATCTTGTGGCGATCCAAGCACCGTACTGCCTCGAAGCCTTCGCCCGATGTGTTCTCACTGGCGTGCACGATGTGCAAATCGCCTAGCACACGACGCCATGGTTCTCGCTGAGTCGTAATGCGACTGACGTGGTCTAGTGTCGTGGCTATCCAAGCACCGCATATGCAGGAAGGTAGTTTGCTTGTACCGTTTCGTGCATACAGGTGCATACAAGGGGGTGGTGGGGGGCATGCGTGATGCGTAAATTTTCTAGTACATGTGGCGTTGGATTTCATTAAGCAACGACGCGAGCGTTGCGTTGAGAATTTTGCTGATGCTTCAATGTTGTGGCGATGCAAGCACCATGTGGCCTTGAAGCTGTCCCCTAGTTGTTTCCGATGGGCCTGTGTGATGTGCAAATTACCTAGCACAAAACACCATGCTCCTCGCTGAGTCGTAATACGACGAACGTGGTCTAGTGTCATGGCGATCCAATCACCGCGTGGGCAGGAAGGTAGTTTGCTTGTCCGTTCTATGCATACGGGTGCATAAAGGGGGACAGTGGGGGGCATGCGTGATGCGCGAATCGCCAAGCACATGTGGCATTGGTTTTTGTCAAGCAACAACGCGAGCGTTGCGATGAGACGATTGTTGATGCTTCAATGTCATGGTGATCCAAGCACCGTGCTACCTCGAAGCTGTCCCCCAGTGTGTTCCAACTGGCCTGTGCGATGCGAGAATCACCTAGCACACGACGCCATGGTCCTTGGTGAGTCGTAATGCGATGAACGTGGTCTAGTGTTGTGGCGATCCAAGCACCGCGTGGGCAGGAAGGTAGTTTGCTTGTACTGTTCTATGCATACCGGTGCATATAGGGGGACGGTGGGGGGAATGCGTGATGCGCGAATCACCTAGCACACGTGGCATTGGCATTTGTTAAGCAACAACGCGAGCGTTGCGATGAGACAATTGTTGATGCTTCAATGTCATGGCGATCCGAGCACCGTGCGGCCTCGAAGTCGTCTCCCGGTATGTTCCCACTATCCTGCGCGATGCGTATAGCCTAGCACACATCGCCATGGTTCTCGCTGAGTCGTAATGCGACGAATGTGGTCTAGTGTCATGGCGATCCAAGCACTCCGTGGGCAGGAAGGTAGTTTACTTGTCCCGTTTCGTTCATACGGGTGCATACAGGGGGACGGTGGGGGGCATGCGTGATGCACGAATCACTTAGCACATCTGGCATTGGCTTTCGTTAAGCAACGACGCGAGCGTTATGATGAGACGATTGCTGGTGCTTCAATGTCGTGGCGATCCAAGAACCATGCGGCCTCGAAGCCTTCCCCCGGTGTGTTCCAACTGGCCTGCATGATGTGCGAATCGCCTAGCACCCGATACCATGGTCCTCGCTGAGTCGTAATGTGATGAACGTGGTCTAGTGTCGTGGCGATCCAAGCACCGTGTGGGCAGGAATGTAGTTTGCTTGTCCCGTTCCGTGCATATGGGTGCATACAGGAGAACGGTGAAGGGCATGCGTGATACGCGAATCGCCTAGCACATGTGGCATTGGCTTTCGCTAAGTAACGACACGAGCATTGCTATGAGACGATTGCTGATTCTTCAATGTCGTGGCGATCTAAGCACCGTGCGGCCTCTAAGCCGTCCCCCGGTGTGTTCCCACTAGCCTGCGCGATGCGCAAATCGCATAGCACAAGTTGCCATGGTCCTCACTGAGTCGTAATGCGACGGACATGGTCTAGTGTCATGGCGATCCAAGCACCGCGTAGGCGAGGAGGTAGTTTGCTTGTCCCGTTCCGTGTATACGGGTGCATACAGGGGGACGATGGGGGGTATGCATGTTGCACGAATCACCTAGCACATGTGGCATTGGCTTTCATTAAGCAACGACGTGAGCGTTGCAATAAGACGATTGCTGATGCTTCAATGGCGTGGCGATCCAAGAACCGTGCGGCCACGAAGCCATCCCCCGGTGTGTTCCCACTAGCCTGTGCGGTGTGCGAATCAACTAGCACACGACGCCATGGTCCTCAATGAGTCGTAATGCGACGGACGTGGTCTAGTATCGCAGCGATCCAAGCACCGTGTGGGCAGGAAGGTAGTTTGCTTATCCCGTTCCGTGCATACGGGTGTATACAGGGGGACGGTGGAGGGCATGCGTGATGCGCGAATTGCTTAGTACATGTGGCATTTGCTTTCATTAAGCAACGACGCAAGCGTTGTGATGAGATGATTGCTGATGTTTCAATGTTGTGGAGATCCAAGCACCATGCGGCCTTGAAGTCGTCCCCCAGTTGTTTCCTACGGGCCTGTACGATGCGCGAATTGCCTAGCACACGACGCCATGGTCCTCCCTAAGTCGTAATGCGACGAACGTGGTCTAGTGTCATGGTGATACAAGCATCGCGTGGGTGGGAAAGTAGTTTGCTTGTCCCGTTCCGTGCATACGGGTGCATACAGGGGGAAGGTGGGGGGCAAGAGTGATGTGCGAATCGCCTAGCACATGTGGCATTGCCTTTCGTTAAGCAACGACGTGAGCATTGCGATGAGACGATTGCTGATGCTTCACTGTCATTGCGATCCAAGCACCGTGCTACCTCAAAGCAGTCTCCCGGTGTGTTCCCACTGGCCTGCGCGATGCGCGAATTGTCTAGAACACGACGCCATGGTCCTCGCTGAGTCGTAATGTGAAGCCCCGTACGAAACCCCATATTCATATCATATTATTTAACATGCATTTAGATTGATTTATGTGCATTTGAGTGATTTTGTGTACACTTATCTTGATTTACGTGCATTGCATCGTTTAACATGAATTTAAATTCAATAACGTGCAATTGGATGTTTTAGGTATCGTAAACATTATTTAATTACTGCCCAATCACAGTAGCTAACTAAAATAGTTGAAATAAAATAAGGTGGCAAATTAGAAATAAGCATTTAAGTTAGAAGGGCAAATGGGTAATTGGCCCTTGTTAGAAATATCAACACATAATACACCACACATACATACTCAAATTCTGCATACACATTCAACACATACAAAAATACTACATACACACCACATGACTCACACACCAAAAACATACACCCATTTGCTCGACCGAGAGAGGGGAAGAAGAAGAAAAGAAAGAGGAAGAAAAAGAGAGAAGGAGGAAGAGGGGAAACTTGCTCAAGCCATTTTCACCATTTTCAAGCTTCATCTTTGCATCATCACCACCAAGCTTGCATTCAAACATTTATTGAGGTGAAGGTTGTTTTCTTAAAAGTTTTCAAAGCTATATTGAGCATGAATGTGATGATATATGTGTAGTAATCTTGCTATAAATTGTAAACAAGAGCTTGAAGGATAAGATTGAGGATATTGTGTTGTAGATCTAGGGTTTTGAATGTGATTTTGTGCATTTGTTGATTGTTGATGTTGGATGGTTTTTGGTTGAATTAGAACCCTTGTATGATGCCTAATAGTCATTTTGAACTTGCTTGAATATTGGTAGGAGGATAGGAGGTTGTTTGGGTGATTTTGGTAGAAAATATGCATTTCCCATGCAGCTATCCGCGCATTACAACCCCTATTCGGTTGCCCGGATAGAAGCCTCAATGCCCGGAAAAAATATCCGTTCCGGGCGTTACTGGCTTCTTCTGAGCGCCCGGATAAAGGCTACAACGCCCGGATGTTTGACAACTTTGCGCAGTGATTTTCCAGAGGCCATATGTTATTCGTTTCAACTCTGAATTGAGTTCTGTTTGATTCTAGAACTATCTACATTCGATAGGCTTCGATTCTAGACCAAAAAAAGATTAATTGGAGTTTGGGAAAATAGGAAAATTTATCTCCAAAGTTAGGCTAATGCAGAAGCATTGTCCAAATTGCAAGGATCTTGTTTTAGTGATTCCGGAAGTTACCAATGTTGGATTGAGGCACGGTCAGATGCGTTAGAACAATATCGAACCCTAGATTATTACGGTAGAATTTAATTGTGGTTTTATTGTATTTTATTTATGTCATATGCCTAGCATGACCAATGACCATTTAGAAGCATCAATGGTGGTACTATGAATGTTTATAAATGCGGATTGTTTACATGTTTGCTTCCTAAGCCATATGATATAAACTTAAACATGCTTGAATCATGTAATTGCTTGGCATGCTTGAATAACTTTGGCTCATGTACAAGTTTGAACGTGCTTGAAATATGCTCGAATCATGAATATACTTGCCACTTGTTAATAGGTTATAAACATGTTTTATCTAGCTCGTTTAATCTAAGAAAGGAAGTGTTATACGGACCAAATCATAACACTACTTGGATGGTGGAAGCAACCTCTTGAATCCGTATGAACACCTTCTCGATTTCTTGCCCACGTATCTTTTCACTCTCGCTAGGCTTATTGTTACCTCGGGAGTACAACCTCGCCAAGCTCTTTGTTACCTTAGGAGAGTTGGCTCATATTGATCTCGCTAGGCTCATTGTTACCTCGGGAGTAAACCTCGCTGAGCTCTTTGTTACCCTAGGAGAATCAACTCTTGTTTACCTCGCTGGGCTCATTGTTACCTCGGTAGTAGTTGCACCCTTGAGCCTCTAAGATTTCGGGGTGGCTACAAACTGTATGGGTACGACTTGGTTTCAACCTCTTGTTTGTTAAGGGATGGGATCAAAGGTGCATACGACAGTGATAGTGGTAGACACCTTTTGAGGTGCACACGGCTGTGATAGTGGCAGACACCTCCCTACCCTAATGGTTCCTATATGACTATGGTAAATGAATGGGAGAGATCCTCGAAGGGACAAACCTGTGAGGCACCCTTGAGCCGTTGAGATTCGGGGTGTACAGTGCGGACAATAACTCGGTAGTAGTTGCACCCTTGAGCCTTTGAGATTTCAGGGTGGCTACACTCGAGGTCCTCGGAGAGTAGAGTTGAATACTATTAACATGTTATATTTGTTAACTTAATTCATGCTCTACCAAATGTCCATATTGAATATGTACATGATCAGGTATTGATACTTGTGAATTATATGTATTTATGCATGTCAAAGTTTTCGAAATGGACTTCGAAATGATAAAACCTTTGTGAAAACTTTCCTTGTTTTCCTCCTCACTGAGCTATATGCGACGATCTAGCTCACCCCTTTTTTATGACAATTACAGGTAAGACTGATTGAGTAGCTTTACAAGTTGAAGAAAAGGATTGCATATGTGAAAGACTTCTTGATTGATGTTGTATAAGTACATGATATATTAATGTAAATTGAAGAATCTAGATCTTGTATATATTGATTCAGGGATAAGCATTATGTAAATTGATGGGTTATGATTGTAATCTTAATTATCAGTGACGAAGTTTGTATAATGGCAGTGTTGGATAATATAACCTTAACTTGGTGATTATTCTTATGAGACTTAGAAACTTAATTATTAGTTAGTTGATATGTTGAACAAAGGAATTCGAGGTCTTGTGAATATTTCGTGAATTGTTGTAATCCTTTAAGGCCGATGGATGGGTAACTATTTGGAGTTATTATGAAGGTTTAAGTGGATGTACAAACATTAAATTATTATTTACATGTTTTAAGCGATTCGAATGTCATGTTTCGACCTTAACCTAGCGATGGGTCGGGGTCGGGGCATGACACGTAATGCGATGGACGTGGTCTATGTCGTGGTGATCCAAGCACCGCGTGGGCAGGAAGGTAGTTTCCTTGTCCCGTTCCGTGCATACGGGTGCATACAGGGGGACGGTGGGGGGCATGCGTGATGCGCAAATCGCTTAGCACATATGGAGTTGGCTTTCGTTAAGCAACGACGCGAGCGTTGCAATGAGACGATTGCTGATGCTTCAATGTTGTAGCGATCCAAGTACCATGCGGCCTTGAAGCTATCCCCCAATTGTTTCCGACGGGCTTGTGCTGTGAGGCCCGACCCCGAATAACGTGTCATACCTCGATTTGCGTGCAATAGACCTAGAATTTATGACCGACCTTGGATTTCGTGCCATGTCTTAGTTTTCGTGCATGCCTCATCATATGTGCCTTAACCTAGATATAGAGTCGTGCCTTGATTTCTGTGCATTGCATTGAATTACGTGCCTTGCATTGGTTTACGTGCATTCACCTCAGATTACGTGCATTAGTCTTGAAGTTCGTGTCTTACCTCGTAATTTGTGCCATAGACCTAGGAATATGTGCCACCACGTTAACCAATAAAGAATCCTACACAAAGCACTAGACTATAAAATAATCCTACACAATCCACTAACTAATATTATATTCCTAATTCAAATTCTCTACAAAACCCACTAACTATTAAAATATTATATTCTTCCTAACACACTCAACTAACCAATAAACTATTATAAACCTACACAAAACACTATAATACTCACCCAATATTTCAAGTATACTTTAATCTATCACCAAACACTAGAATAGATAAAAAATGCCCAAGGTGACAAAAATTTCAGCCTTGAACACTCCCAAGGCCAACACACACACACAACTCAACAAAGCATCAATTTTCTCTCAAAAAACTCTCCCTTCTCTCTCATTTTCGACCATGGCATCTCTTGAGCTTCCAAGACCTCAAGCTCACTCTCAAGATCTCTCCCAAGCTTGGCCATAGCAGCCCAAGCAAGCAACATAGCAAGAAAACTCACACAAAGCTCAAAAACAAGTATTTTGTGCTCATTTGCTAGATCTTCAAAGAGGTGAGGGCTAAAACCTTTTGAAAATCCTTCAAAAATCCACATGCATGCTCATAAATGTATGTCTTTGCTTCTGTTCTTGAGTTATATGTTCGTTCATAAGCTTTTGCAATCATGCATGGCAAGATCTTGGCTTGAAAGTGATGATAGGTGAAGTCGGATTGTTGACAACTCTCTGACCAGTTTGTTTCGAGGTAATTTTAGCTAGGTAAATGATGTTGAAAATGCATGAACATTGGTAGGTGACTAGTTTAGCCAGTTTTGAACACTTTTCGAAGAAATAGGCCAAAGCTAATTTTGACTCTAAGGTCCTCAAAATGGCAGTTCTTTAAAATGTGTCCAAATCTAGAAAAATGAAGCAGGTTTTGGCAAATGCACTGATCTTGTAGAACGAACCAGATTTAACTTAGTAAATGATGTCTAAAATGCATGAAATTTGGTGTGCTACTATATTTTTCAGTTCTGGACATTTTTGTCAGAAATGGACTAAGGCTAAATCTGACCCTAACGGCCTCAAAAACGTCAATTATCGAAATGTGTGAAAATCTGGACAGTTTTGTGCTATCCCACTGTTTCGGCTATATCCAATGATCCCGAACTCCAATTGATGCAAGGGTTGTTCCTGATTTTAGTTCACTTCTTAAGCTTTAATTTGACATCTTATTCACTGGAATTGGAGATTGTTTGCTTATCTTAATGATTGCGAGAAAACAGCCTATTGCAGTAAGGGTTTCACTTAGTGTTATGCTTAGAAAAATTGTTGTAACTTCTCTTGTTGAAATAAATGCTTGGGATTGTAGCTTTGGGATGTTGTGTGGACTGTTTTGAATGTTTGAGGATATTGAATTAAATGATGCATGGCTTGAGATTGACCTTGAGTTGGTTTTGGGCTCAAATTGCACGGATATGCACAAAATGGAAACCCTAATGACTAGATAGGCTTGCTAAGTATTGATCATTTGGATACTGTGTGGAATTATACACTTGGTAGGCTGCCCGTAGTTGCCCTTATAACCTTAAATGTAATTTTGATCATTGCATGTTGACAAATAGGCTTTTCTTGCATCCGAACCCACGTAGATGTTGTTGCGTGTTGAATAATCCTATCACTTGATTACGTGGACTTCGAAATGAGTTATATGGCTTGATTTACATGTGTTACATGGCTTCCCATTTAATGTTCATATAACTCTATATGCCTTTCAAGTGAAATTACTTGTCTTATCGTGCCTTGCCTGTTTACTTGTCAATGTGCAATCTTATGACTGTCCGGAGGCAACCTACTTTGTTGTTCTTCTAACGTGATATGTTAATGTCATAAATGTGCACTGTATACAAGGTTGCAACCTTTCTTGTCGGCATGGTAGCGATCACGCACACCAGGCGGCATCGGGCTTGCCCGTGCAACCGTGACTACCATGCTTCCATTCCCTCTCTCACTTGGGGAGAAGACTTCCTCGGAGAGTTGGGTCGTAGGATTTCAGGGTACATCCGGAGTACACCCACCTGGCGTGTTAAGGGGATGATTTGAAGTCAGCCGCAACAACTGATTCTAGAACTGATCTGAGAGCAAAAGCTCATTGTATCCTTTTTACTATGTGTATAGTACTCTCGCTTGGTTCCTAGAGAACCTCGGGGAGGAAAGACTGGTATTTCTATTCCTGTACTTATATTATTGTTATATTCATGCTTGCAAAAGGATTTCATAAGTTGAACCGAAAAATGAATTTCAAAACCTATTTCTCGTTCCCCCTCGCTGAGATCATAAGGACTCACCCTCTTTTATCATCTCAGGTTAAGAAGATCCAGAACAAGTACCCGAAGACGGTGTGCCTAACGATGAATCCTTGGAGTGATTGATTGTTTGTGTGCTTTGCGTGATTATGGCTACTTGTGAACTCTATGCTACTCGAAGACTATTTCCTTCATGTTGCTTGTTATTTGTAATGAAAAAGACCCTCGTTGTAATTTGGGGTCTAATTTTGGTTTGTACTAATATTGCTAGCCAGACACTAGACACTACTATGATCGTTTTGCTATTATTATCGCTAGTATCTATCATAGGTTATGACGTATTAGTTAAGGACTAAGTAAATGAACCTATCCAATCTTAAACAGGAACTTTTGTAATGAGGATAAACATACAAACAGGACATCGAGATAACCAATAGGCATCTCAATTGATGTTAAATAGTAATCCAAGTTGGAACTGAAACTTGAGATTAGAAAATTTTGAGGCGTTTAGAAAATTAGGCCAAACCAAAGAGTCCAATTACAGCCGTTATGATGCCAATTTTCCGGAAAACTATGGAGTTTAGACTAAAACGATAAGTGTTAAATCTTCATAAACGGTTAAGTATGTGACATGTCCTGAATGTTTAGATCACACCCTAGTCTAACCTTATAGGACGGGTTGGGGCGTGACATGTACGATGCACGAATCGCCTCGCACACGACGTCATAGTCCTCGCTGAGTCATAATGCGATGGACGTGGCCTAGTGTCGTGGCAATCCAAGCACCGCGTGGGCGGGAATGTAGTTTGCTTGTCCCATTCTGTGCTAACGGGTTCATAAAGGGGGACGGTGGGGGGTTTGCGTGATGCGCGGATCGCTTAGCACATGTGGCATTGGCTTTCGTTAAGCAATGACTCGAGCGTTGCAATGAGACGATTGCTGGTGCTTCAATGTCTTGGCGATTCAAGCACCGTGCTACCTCGAAGTAGTCCCCCGGTGTATTCCCACTGGCCTATACGATACGCGAATCACCAAGCACACGGCGCCATGGTCCTCGTTGAGTCGTAATGCGATGGACGTAGCCTAGTGTCATGGCGATCCAAGCACCGCATGGGCAAGAAGATAGTTTTCTTGTCCCGTTCAGTGCATACGGGTGCATACAGGGGGACGGTGGGGGGCATGCGTGATGCACGAATCGCTTAACACATGTGGCATAGGCTTTCGTTAATCAACGATACGAGCGTTGCGATGAGATGATTGCTAATGCTTTAATGTTGTGGCAATCCAAGCACCATGCAGCCTTGAAGCTGTCCCACGGTTGTTTTTGATAGGCCTGTGCGATGCGCAAATTGCCTAGCATATGACGCCATAGTCCTTGCTGAGTCGTAATGCGACAGACGTGGTCTATTGTCGTGGCGATCCAAGTACCGCGTGGGCAGAAAGGTAGTTTGCTTGTCCTGTTCCGTGCATACAGGTGCATACAGAGGGACAGTGGGGGGCATGTGTGATGCACGAATTGTCTAGCACATTTGGCATTAGCTTTCGTTAAGCAACGACGCGAGCATTGCGATGAGGCGATTGCTGATGCTTCAATGTTGTGGCGATCCAAGTATCATGCGGCCTCGAAGCCATCCCCTGCTGTGTTCCAACTGGCCTGCACGATGCGCGAATCGCCTAGCACACGACACCATGGTCCTCGCTGAGTCATAATGCGACAGACGTGGTCTAGTGTCGTGGCGATCCAAGCATTGCGTGGGCAGGAAGGTAGTTTGCTTGTCCCGTTCCGTGCATACGAGGGCATACACGGGGACAGTGGGGGGAATGCGTGATGCGCGAATCGCCTAGCACATTTGGCATTGACTTTTGTTAAGCAACGATGCGAGCGTTGCGAGGTGATGATTGTTGATGCTTTAATGTCATGGCGATCCAAGCATCGTGCTACCTCGAAGCCATCCCCCGGTGTGTTCCCACTAGCCTGCGCGATGCGCGAATCGCCTACCACACGATGCCATGGTCCTCGCTGAGTCGTAATACGATGGTCGTGGTCTAGTATTGTGGCGATCCAAGCACCGCGCAGGCAAGAATGTAGTATGCTTGTCCCGTTCCGTGATGCGCGAATCGCCTAGCACATGTGGCATTGGCTTTCGTTAAGCAACGACACGAGCGTTGTGATGAGACGATTGCTGATGCTTCAATGTCGTGGCGATCCAAGCATTGTGCGGCCACGAAGGCATCCCCCGGTGTGTTCCAATTGGCCTGCGCGATGCGCGAATCACCTAGAACACGACACCATGGTCCTCGCTGAGTAGTAATGTGACGGACGTGGTCTAGTGTCTTGGTAATTCAAGCACCACGTCGGCAGGAAGATAGTTTGCTTCTCCCGTTCCGCGAATACAGGTGCATATAGGGGGACAGTGGGGGGCATATGTGATTCGCGAATTGCCTATCATATGTGGCATTGGCTTTCGTTAAGTAACGGCGCGAGCGTTGCGATGAGACGATTGCTGATGCTTCAATGGCGTGGCGATCCAAGCACCGTGTGGCCTCGAAGTCGTCCCTCGGTGTGTTACCACTAGCCTGCACGATGCGCGACTCGCCTAACACACGACGCCATGGTCCTCGATGAGTCGTAATGAGACGGACGTGGTCTAGTGTTGTGGCAATCCAAACACTGTGTGGGCAGGAAGGTAGTTTGCTTGTCCCGTTCCGTGCATACGGGTACATACAGGGGGACGGTGGGGGGCATGTGTGATGTGCTAATCTCTTAGCACATGTGGCATTGGCTTTCGTTAAACAACGACGCGAGCGTTAGGATGAGACGATTGCTGATGCTTCAATGTTGTGGTGATCCAAGTACCATGTGGCCTTGAAGCTATCCCCGAGTTGTTTTCGACGTGCCTGTGCGATGCGCGAATCGCCTAGAACACGATGCCATTGTCCTCGCTGAGTCATAATGCGATGGACGTGGAATAGTGTCTTGGCGATCTAAGCACCGCGTGGGCATGAATGTAGTTTGCTTGTCCCGTTCAGTGCATACGGGTGCATACAGGGGGACAGTGGAGGGCATGCATGATATGCGAATCACCTAGCACATGTGGCATTGGCTTTCGTTAAGCAATGACGCGAGCGTTGCGTTGAGATGATTGCTGATGCTTCAATGTTTTTGGCGATCGTAGCACCATGCGGCCTCGAAGCTGTCCCCCAGTTGTTTCCGATGGGCCTGTACGATACGCGAATCGCCTAGCACACGACGCCATAGTCCTCGTTGAGTCGTAATGCGACGAACGTGGTCTAGTGTCGTGGCGATCCAGGCACCGCATGGGCAGGAAGGTAGTTTGCTTGTCCCGTTCCGTGTATACGGGTTCATACAGGGAGACGGTGGGGGGCATGCATGATGCGCGAATCGCTTAGCACTTGTGGCATTGACTTTCGTTAAGCAATGACGCGAGCGTTGCGATGAGACGATGCTGATGCTTCAATGTCGTGGCGATCCATGCATTGTTCAGCCTCGAAGCCGTCCCCCGGTGTATTGCAACTGGCCTGCGCAATGCGCGAATCACCTAGCACACGACACCATGGTCCTCACTGAGTCGTAATGCGAAGAACGTGGTCTAGTGTCGTGGTGATCCAAGCACCGCGTGGGCAGGAATGTAGTTTGCTTGTCCCGTTCCGTACATACGAGTGCATACAGAGTGATGGTGGGGGGTATACGTGATGCGCGAATCGCCTAGCACACAACACCATAGTCCTCGCTGAGTAGTAATGCGACGGACGTGGTCTAGTGTCTTGGTGATTCAAGCACCGCATCGGTAGGAAGGTAGTTTGCTTCTCCCATTCCGTGCATACGATTACATACAGGGGGATAGTGGGGGGCATGTGTGATTCGCGAATCGCCTATCACATGTGGCATTGGCTTTCGTTTAGTAACGACGCGAGCGTCGCGATGAGACGATTGCTGATGCTTCAATGGCGTGGCGATCCAAGCACCGTGCGGCCACGAAGGCATCCCCCGGTGTGTTCCAACTGGCCTGCGAGATGCGCGAATCGCCTAGAACACGACACCATGGTCCTTGCTGAGTAGTAATGCGACGGACGTGGTCTAGTGTCTTGGTAATTCAAGCACCGCGTCGGCAGAAAAGTAGTTTACTTCTCCCATTCTGCGAATACAGGTGCATATAGGGGGACAGTGGGGGGCATGTGTGATTCGCGAATTGCCTATCATATGTGGCATTAGCTTTCGTTAAGTAACGGCGCGAGCGTTGCGATGAGACGATTGCTGATGCTTCAATGGCGTGGCGATCCAAGCTCCGTGTGGCATCGAAGCCATCCCTCGATGTGTTACCACTAGCCTGCGCGATGCGCGACTCGCCTAACACACGACGCCATGGTCCTCGATAAGTCGTAATGAGACGGACGTGGTCTAGTGTCGTGGCAATCCAAACACCGTGTGGGCAGGAAGGTAGTTTGCTTGTCCCGTTCCGTGCATACGGGTGTATACAGGGGGACGGTGGGGAGCATGTGTGATGTGCTAATCGCTTAGCACATATGGCATTGGCTTTCGTTAAACAACGACGCGAGCGTTAGGATGAGACGATTGCTGATGCTTCAATGTTGTGGTGATCCAAGCACCATGTGGCCTTGAAGCTGTCCCCCAGTTATTTTTGACGTGCCTGTGCGATGCGCGAATCGCCTAGAACACGATTCCATTGTCCTCGCTGAGTCATAATGCGATGGACGTGGAATAGTGTCTCGGCGATCTAAGCACCGCGTGGGCATAAATGTAGTTTGCTTGTCCCGTTCAGTGCATACGGGTGCATACAGGGGGACGGTGGAGGGCATGCATGATATGCGAATCGCCTAGCAGATGTGGGATTGGCTTTTGTTAAGCAATGACGCGAGCGTTGCGATGGGACGATTGCTGATGCTTCAATGTTTTGGCGATCGTAGCACCATGCGGCCTCGAAGCTGTCCCCCAATTGTTTCTGACGGGCCTATGCGATGCGCGAATCACCTAGCACACGACGCCATAGTCCTCGCTGAGTCGTAATGCGACGGACGTTGTCTAGTGTCGTGGCGATCCAAGCACCGCGTGGGCAGGAAGGTAGTTTGCTTGTCCCATTCCATGTATACGGGTGCATACAGGGGGACAGTGGGGGGCATGCGTGATGCGTGAATCACCTAGCACATGTGGCATTGGCTTTCGTTAAGCAACGATGCGAGCGTTACGATGAGACGAAGCTGATGCTTCAATGTCGTGGCGATCCATGCATTGTTCAGCCTCGAAGCTGTCCCCCGGTGTATTCCAACTGGCCTGCGCGATGCGCGAATCACCTAGCACACGACGCCATGCTCCTCACTGAGTCGTAATGCGAAGAACGTGGTCTAGTGTCGTGGTGATCCAAGCACCTCGTGGGCAGGAATGTAGTTTACTTGTCCCGTTCTGTGCATACCAGTGCATACAGAGTGACGGTGGGGGGCATACGTGATGCGCGAATCGCCTAGCACACAACACCATAGTCCTCGCTGAGTAGTAATGCGACGGACGTGGTCTAGTGTCTTGGTGATTCAAGCACTGCGTCGGAAGGAAGGTAGTTTGCTTCTCCCATTCCATGCATACAGTTGCATACAGGGGGATAGTAGGGGGCATGTGTGATTCGCGAATCGCCTATCACATGTGGCATTGGCTTTCGTTAAGCAACGACGCGAGCGTCGCGATGAGACGATTGCTGATGCTTCAATGGCGTGGCGATCCAAGCACCGTGCGGCCACGAAGGCATCCCCCGGTGTCTTCCAACTGGCCTGCGCGATGCGCGAATCGCCTAGAACACGACACCATGGTCCTTGCTGAGTAGTAATGCGACGGACGTGGTCTAGTGTCTTGGTAATTCAAGCACCGCGTCGGCAGGAAAGTAGTTTACTTCTCTCGTTCCGTGAATACAAGTGCATATAGGGGGACAGTGGGGGGCATGTGTGATTCGCGAATTGCCTATCATATGTGGCATTAGCTTTCGTTAAGTAACGGCGCGAGCGTTGCGATGAGACGATTGCTGATCCTTCAATGGCGTGGCGATCCAAGCACCGTGTGGCATCGAAGCCGTCCCCCGGTATGTTACCACTGGCCTACGCGATGTGCGAATCACCTAGCACACGACGCCATGGTCCTCACTGAGTCGTAATCCGATAGAAATGGTCTAGTGTCACTACGTGGGTAGGAAGGTAGTTTGCTTGTCCCGTTCCGTGCATACGGGTGCATACAGGGGGACAGTGGGGAACAAGCGTGATGCACAAATCTCCTAGCACATGTGGCATTGGCTTTCGTTAAGCAACGACGCGAGCGTTCCAATGAGACGATTGCTGATGCTTTAATGTCGTGGCGATCCAAGCACCTTGCGGTCTTGAAGCCATCCTCATGTTGGTTCCGATGGGCCTGTGCGATGCGCGAATCACCTAGCACACGTTGCCATGGTCCCTACTGGGTCATAATGCGATGGACGTTGTCTAGTGTCACGACGATCTAAGTACAGCGTAGGCATGAAGGTAGTTTGCTTGTCCCGTTCAGTGCATACAGGTGCATACAGGGAGGGGCATGCATGATGCGTGAATCACCTAGCACATGTGGCATTGGCTTTCGTTAAGCAACGACGCGAGCGTTGCGATGAGACGATTGCTGATGCTTCAATGTTGTAGCGATCGTTGCACCATGCGGCCTTGAAGCTGTCCCCCAGTTGTTTCCAACGGGCCTGTGTGACGCACGAATCGCCTAGCACATGATGCCATAGTCCTCGCTGAGTCGTAATGCGGCGAACGTGGTCTAGTGTCAGGGCGATCCAAGCACCGTGTGGGAAGGAAGGTAGTTTGCTTGTACCGTTCCATGCATACGAGTTTATACAGGGGGACGGTAGGGGGCATGCGTGATGCGCGAATCGCTTAGCACTTGTGGCATTGACTTTCGTTAAGAAATGACGCGAGCGTTGCGATGAGACGATTGCTGATGCTTCAATGCCGTGGCGATCCATGCATCGTGCGGCCTCGAAGATGTCCCCCGATGTATTCCAACTGGCCTGCGCGATGCGCGAATCACCTAGCACATGACGCCATGGTCCTCGTTGAGTCATAATGCGAAGAATGTGGTCTAGTGTCATGGCGATCCAAGCACCACGTTGGCAGGAAGGAATTTTGCTTGTCCCGTTCTGTGCATGCGAGTGCATACAGGGGATGGTGGGGGGCATGCGATATGCGCGAATCGCCTAGCATATGTGGCATTGGCTTTCGTTAAGCAACGACTCGAGCGTTGCGATGAGACAATTGCTAATTCTTCAATGTCGTGGCGATCCAAGCACCGTGCAGCCTCGAAGCCGTCTCCCGGTGTGTTCCCAATGGCTTGCGTGATGCGCGAGTTGCCTAGATAACGACGCCATGGTCCTCGCTGAGTCGTAATGCGATGAACGTGGTCTAGTGTCGTGGCGATCCAAGCACCGCGTGGGAAGGAAGGTAGTTTGCTTGTCCCGTTCCGTGCATAAGGGTGCATACAAGGGACGGTGGAGGGCATGCATGATGCGCGAATTACCTAGCACATGTGGCATTGGCTTTCGTTAAGCAACGACTCCAGCGTCGCTATGAGATGATTGTTGATGCTTCAATGTCGCTGCGATCCAAGCACCGTGCGGCCTCAAAGCCGTCTCCCATTGTGTTCCCACTGGCCTGCGTGATGCGCGAATCGCCTAGCACAAGTCGCCATGGTCCTCGCTGAGTCATAATGCGATGGACGTGGTCTAGTGTTGTGGTGATCCAAGCACCGCATAGGCGGGGAGGTAGTTTACTTGTCCTGTTTCGTGCATACGGGTGCATACAGGGAGACGGTGCGGGGCATGCGTGATGCGCGAATTGCTTAGTACATGGGGCATTGGCTTTCGTAAAGCACGGCGTGAGCATTGCAATGAGACGATTACTGATGCTTCAATGGCGTGGCGATCCAAGCACCGTGCGGCCTCGAAGCCGTCCCCCGGTATGTTCCCACTAGCCTGTACGTTGTGCAAATCACCTAGCACACGATGCCATCGTCCTTGATGAGTCGTAATGCGATGGACGTAGTCTAGTGTCGTGGTGATCCAAGCACCGCGTGGGCAGGAAGGTAGTTTGCTTGTCCCGTTCCATGCATACAGGTACATACCGGGGGACGTTGAGGGGCATGCATGATGCGCGAATTTCTTAGTACATGTGGCGTTGGCTTTCGTGAAGCAACGACACGAGCGTTGCGATGAGACGATTGCTGATGCTTCAATGTTGTGGCGATCCAAGCACCATGCTGCCTTGAAGATGTCCCCCAGTTGTTTCCGATGGGCCTATGCGATGCACGAATTATCTAGCACACGACGCCATAGTCCTCACTGAGTCATAATGCGACGGACGTGGTCTAGTGTCATGGCGATCCAAGCACCGCGTGGGCGGGAAGGTAGTTTGCTTGTCCCGTTCCGTGCATACGGGTGCATACAGGGGGACAGTGGGGGGTTTACGTGATGCGCGAATCGCTTAGCACATGTGGCATTGGCTTACGTTAAGCAATGACGCGAGTGTTGCGATGAGACAATTGCTGATGCTTCAATGTCATGGCGATCCAAGCACCACGCTATCTCGAAGTAGTCTCCCGATGTGTTCTCACTTGCCTGTGCGATGCACTAATCGCCTAGCATATAACGCCATGGTCCTCGCTGAGTCGTAATGTGATGGACGTGGTCTAGTGTCGTGGCGATCCAAGCACCGCATGGGTAAGAAGTTAGTTTGCCTGTCCCGTTCAGTGCATAGGGGTGCATACAAAGGGACGGTGGGGGGGCACGCGTGATGCGCGAATCGCCTAGCACTTGTGGCATTCGGTTTCGTTAAGCAACGACGCGAGCGTTGCGATGAGATGATTGCTGATTCTTCAATGTTGTAGTGATCCAAGCACCATGCGGCCTTGAAGCTATCCCCCATTTGTTTCCGACGGGCCTATGCGATGCGTGAATCGCCTAGCACACGAAGCCATAGTCTTCGATGAGTCGTAATGCGACGGATGTGGCCTAGTGTCGTGGCGTTCCAAGCACCGCGTGGGCGGGAAGGTAGTTTGCTTGTCCCGTTCCGTGCAGACGGTTTCATACAGGGGGACGGTAGGGGGTATGCGTGATGCGCGAATCGCTTAGCACAGGTGGCATTGGCTTTCGTTAAGCAATGACGCGAGCATTGCGATGAGACGATTGCTGATGCTTCAATGTCATGGCAATCAAGCACCGTGCTACCTCGAAGCAGTCCCCTGGTATATTCCCACTGGCCTGCGCGATGCGCGAATTGCCTAGCACACAACGCCATGGTCCTCGCTGCGTCGTAATGCGATGGCCGTGCTCTAGTGTCGTGGCGATCCAAGCACCGTGTGGGTAAGAAGGTAGTTTGCTTGTTCAGTTTCGTGCATACGGGTGCATACAAGGGGACGGTGGGGGGCATGCGTGATGCGCGAATTTCTTAGCACATGTGGCATTGGCTTTCGTTATGCAACGACGCGAGTGTTGCGATGAGACGATTGCTGATACTTCAATGGCGTGGGGATCCAAGCACCATTTGGCCTTGAAGCTGTCCCCCAGTTGTTTCCAATGGGCTTGTGCGATATGCGAATCGCTTAGCACACGATGCTATAGTCCTCGCTGAGTCGTAATGCGACGAACATTGTCTAGTGTCGTGGCGATCCAAGCACCGCGTGGGCAGAAAGGTAGTTTGCTTGTCCCGTTCCGTGCATACGGGTTCATACAGGGAGACGGTGGAGGGCATGCCTGATGCGCGAATCGCCTATCACATGTGGCATTAGCTTTCGTTAAGCAACGACTCCAGCGTTGCAATGAGACGATTGCTGATGCTTTAATATAATGGCGATCCAAGCACCGTGCTACGTTAAAGCCATCCCTCGGTGTGTTCCCACAAGCCTGCACGATGCGCGAATCGCCTAGCACACGATGCCATGGTCCTCGCTAAGTCGTAATACGATGGATATAGTCTAGTGTCGTGGTGATCCAAGCATCGCGAGGGCATGAAGGTAGTTTGCTTGTCCTGTTCCGTGTATACGGGTGCATACAGGGGGACAGTGGGGGGCATGCCTGACGCGCGAATCGCCTATCATATATGGCATTGGCTTCCGTTAAGCAAGGACTCCAGTGTTACGATGAGACGATTGCTGTTGCTTTAATGTCATGGCGATCCAAGCACTGTGCTACCTCGAAGCCATCCCCCGGTGTGTTCCCATTAGCCTGCGTGATGTGCGAATTGCCTATCACACGATGCCATGGTCCTCGCTGAGTCGTAATACAATGGACGTAGTCTAGTATCATGGCGATCCAAGCACCGCGTGGCAGGAAGGTAGTATGCTTGTCCCGTTCCGTGCATACGAGTGCATACAAGGGGGACGGTGGAGGGCATGCATGATGCTCAAATCGCCTAGCACATGTGGCATTGGCTTTCATTAAGCAACGACGCGAGCGTTGAGATGAGACGATTGCTGATGCTTCAATGTCGTGGCGATCCAAGCACCGTGCGGGCTTGAAGCCATCCCCCGGTGTGTTCCATCTGGCCTGCGCGATGCGCGAATCGCCTAGCACACGATACCATGGTCCTCGCTGAGTAGTAATGCGACAGACGTGGTCGAGTGTCTTGGTTATTCAAGCACCGCGTTGGTAGGAAGGTAGTTTGCTTCTCCCTTTCCGTGCATACGGGTGCATACAGGGGGACAGTGGGGGGCATGCGTGATGTGCGAATCACCTATCACATGTGGCATTGTCTTTCGTTAAGCAACAATGTGAGCGTTGCGATGAAACGATTGCTGATGCTTCAATGGCGTGGCGATCCAAGCACCGTGCGGCCTCGCAGTCGTCCCCCGGTGTGTTCCCACTAGCCTGCGCGATGCGTGAATTGCCTAGCACACGATGCCATGGTCCTCGTTGAGTCGTAATGCGACGGATGTCGTCTATTGTTGTGGTGATCCAAGCACCGCGCGGGCAGGAAGGTAGTTTGCTTGTCCCGTTCCGTGCATACAAGGGGACAGTGGGGGGCATGGGTGATGCGAGAATCGCCAAGCACATGTGGCATTGGCTTTCGTTAAGCAACGACACAAGCGTTACGATGAGACGATTGCTGGTGCTTCAATGTCGTGGCGATCCAAGCACTATGCGGCCTTGAAGGTGTCCCCTGGTTGTTTCCGATGTGCCTATGAGATACGCGAATCGCCTAGCACACCACGCCATGGTCCTCGCAGAGTAGTAATGCGATGGACGTGGTCTAGTGTCGTGGCGATCCAAGCACCGTGTGGGCAGAAAAGTAGTTTGCTTGTCCTGTTTCGTGCATACGGGTGCATACAGGGGGACAGTGGGTGGCATGCGTGATGCGCGAATCACCTAGCACATGTGGCATTAGCTTTCGTTAAGCAACGACGCGAGCGTTACAATGAGACGATTGCTAATGCTTCAATATTATGGTGATCCAAGCACCATACGTCCTAGAAGCTGTCCCCCACTTGTTTCCGACGGCTTGTGCGATGCGCAAATCGCCTTGCACATGACACCATAGTCGTCGGTGAGTCGTAATGCTACGAACGTGGTCTAGTGTCGTGGCGATCCAAGCACCGCATGGGCAGGAAGGTAGTTTGCTTGTCCCGTTCTGTGCATACGGGTTCATACAAGGAGACGTTGGGGGGCATGCGTGATGCGTGAATCACTTAGCACATGTGGCATTTGCTTTCGTCAAGCAACGATGCGAGCGTTGTGATGAGACGATTCCTGATGCTTCAATGGCGGGCGATCCAATCACCGTACGACCTCGAAGCCGTCCCCCGCTGTATTCCCACTGGCCTGCACGACGCGCGAATTGCCTGGCACACGACGCCATGGTCCTCGATGAGTCGTAATGCGACGGACGTTGTCTAGTGTCATGGCTATCCAAGCACCGCATGGGCAGGAAGGTAGTTTACTTGTCCTGTTCCGTGTATACGGGTGCATACAGGGGGACGGTGGGGGACATGCGTGATGCGCGAATCGCCTAGAACATGTGGCATTGTCTTTTGTTAAATGACGACTTGGGCATTGCGATGAGACGATTGCTGATGCTTCAATGTCGTTGCGATCCAAGCACTATGCGGCCTCGAAGCCGTCCCCCAGTGTATTCCTACTGGCCTGCGCGATGCGCGAATTGCCTAGCACACAAAGCCATGGTCCTCTCTAAGTCGTAATGCGACGGACGTGATCTAGTGTCGTGGCAATCCAAGCACCGCTTGGGCAGGAGGGTAGTTTGCTTGTCCCGTTCCATGCATATGGGTGCATATAGGGGGATGGTAGGGGGTATGCGTGATGGGCAAATCGCCTAGCACATGTGGCATTGGCTTGTGTTAAGCAACGATGCGAGCGTTCCAATGAGATGATTGATGATGCTTCAATGTCATGGCGATCCAAGCACTGTGCTGCCTCGAAGCAGTCCCCTTGTGTGTTACCACTGGCCCGCGATGTGTGCAAATTGCCTAGCACACAACGCCATGGTCCTCGCTGAGTCGTAATGCAATGGACGTGGTTTGGGGTCGTGGCGATCCAAGCACCGCGTGGGCAGTAAGGTAGTTTGCTTGTCCCGTTCTGTGCATACGGATGCATACAGGGTGACGGTAGGGGGCATGCTTGATGTGCGAATCGCCTAGCACATGTGGCATTGGCTTTCGTTAAGCAACGATGCAAGCGTTGCGATTAGACGATTACTGATGCTTCAATCTCATGGCAATCCAAGCACCATGCTGCCTCGAAGCCGTCTCCCGATGTGTTTCCACTGGCCTACGCGTTGCGCGAATTGCCTAGCACATGATGCCATGGTCCTCGTTGAGTCGTAATGCGACGGACGTGGTCTAGTGTCGTGGCGATCCAAGCACCGAGTGGGCAGAAAGTTTGCTTGTCCAATTCTGTGCATGCGGGTATATATAGGGGGACGGTGGGGGGCATGCGTGTTGCGCGAATAACCTCGCACTTGTGCCTTTGGCTTTCGCTAAGAACGACGCGAGCGTTGCGATGAGACAATTGTTGATGCTTCAATGTCGTGGTGATCCAAGCACCGTGCGGCCTTGAAGCCGTCCCCAGGTGTATTCCAGCTGGCCTACGCGATGCGTGAATCGCGTAGCACACGATGCCATGGTCCTCACTGAGTTGTAATGCGACGAACGTGGTCTAGTGTCATGGTGATCCAAGCACTGCGTAGGTAGAAAGGTAGCTTACTTCTCCCGTTTCGTGCATATGGGTACATGCAGGGGGACTGTGGGGGGCATGCGTGATGCGCGAATCGCCTAGCACATATGGCATTGGCTTCCGTTAAGCAACGACGCGAGCATTGCGATGAGATGATTGCAGATGCTTCAATGTCGTGGCGATCGAATCACCGTGCGGCCTCGAAGCCATCCCCAGGTGTATTCCCACTAGCCTGCACGATGCACGAATTGCCTTGCACACCACGCCATGGTCCTCGCTGACGCGTAATGCAACAGACGTGGTCTAGTGTCGTGGTGATCCAAGTACCGCGTCGGCAGTAAGGTAGTTTGCTTGTCCCATTCCATGCATATGGGTGCATACAGGAGGACAGTGGGGGGCATGTGTGATGCGCGAATCACCTAGCACATGTGGCGTTGGCTTTCGTTAAGCAACGACGCGAGCGTTGCGATGAGACGATTGTTGATGCTTCATTTTGTGGTGATCCAAGCACCATGCGACCTTGAACCTATCCCCCTGTTGTTTACGATAGGCCTGTGCGATGCGTGAATCGCCTAACTCATGACGCCATAGTCCTCGCTGAGTCGTAATACAACGAACGTGGACTAGTGTCATGGCGATCCAAGCACGGCGTGGGCATGAAGGTAGTTTTCTTGTCCCGTTCCCTACATACGGGTGCATACAGGGGGACGGTGGGGGGCATGCATAATACGCGAATCGCCTAGCACATGTAGCATTGGCTTTCTTTGAGCAATGACTCGAGCGTTGCGACGAGACAATTGTTGATGCTTCAATGTCGTGGCGATCGAAGCACTGTGCGGCCTCAAATCCGTCCCCCGGTGTATTCTCACTGGCCTGCGCGATGCACGAATCGCCTAGCACATGATGCCATAGTCCTCGCTGAGTCCTAATACGACGGACGGGGTCTAGTGTCGTGGCGATCCAAGCACCCTATAGGCAGGAAGGTAGTTTGCTTGTCCCATTCCGTGCACACGGGTAGATATAGGGGGACGGTGGGGGGCATGTGTGATACACGAATCACCTAGCACATATGGCATTGGCTTTCGTTAAAAAACGATGTGAGTGTTGTGATGAGACGATTGCTGATGCTTCGATGTCGTGGTGATCCAAGCACCGTGCTGCCTCGAAGCTGTCCCCCGATGTGTTCCCACTGGCCTGCACGGTGCGCGAATCGCCTAGCACACGACGCCATGGTCCTCGCTGAGTCGTAATGCGACGGACGTGGTCTAATGTCATGGGGATCTAGACAACGCGTGGGTAGGAAGGTAGTTTACTTGTCCCGTTTCGTGTATACGGGTGCATACAGGGGGATGGTGGGGGGCATGTCTGATGCGCGAATCACCTAGCATATGTGTCATTGATTTTCGTTAAGCAACGACGGGAGCGTTGTGATGAGAAAATTGTTGATGCTTCAATGTCGTTGCGATCCAAGTACTGTGCAGCCTCGAAGCCGTCCCCCGGTATGTTCGCACTGGCCTGCGCGATGCACGAATCGCCTAGCACACGATGCCATGGTCCTCGCTGAGTCGTAATGACGTGGTCTAGTGTCATGGTGATCCAAGTACCGCGTGGGCAAGAAGGTAGTTTGTTTGTCCCGTTCTGTGCATACTATTGCATACAAGTGGACGGTGGAGGGCATACGTGGTGTGCGAATCGCCTAGCACATGTGGCATTAGCTTTCGTTAAGCAACGACGCGAGTGTTGCGATGAGACAATTGCTAATGCTTCAATGTCATGGTGGTCCAAGTATTATGCTGCCTCGAAGTCGTCCCCCAGTGTGTTCCTACTGGCCTGCGTGATGCGTGATGCGCGAATGAGACAATTGCTAATGCTTCAATGTCATGAGCACACGATGCCAAGGTCCTCACTGAGTCATAATGTGATGGACGTGGTCTAGTTCGTGGCGATCCAAGCACCACATGGGGCGGAATTCCGCTTTTGGTTGGTACCTCAGTTGCGTGCAATCGGTGCATGGTCGGGCACCACGAAGTAGGCCCTTAAGCTTGCGACTTGTGGCATTGTCATGTACCTCGTGCTGTCCCCGTCCCTTGTCGCATAGAAATTCTTCATGCATAGCGGGGCGTGCTTAGGCTATCTCGCCGGTTTCGTTCACCTGAAGGGCTTTGTTTGCCTAGATGGTGGGGCATAGCGAACGTGATAGCGCGTGAGTGGTGGTTGGCTTGTGTGGGTCAGTTGGATCCCTACTTGAGCAGCGACGTCCGCCCCTGCTTGACTTTTCATTCGCGGGCCGAGTGCTTACGTTGCCTTAGTCTGTAGGTCAGTTTCCTATGTTGCGTACCTATAAAGAAGGCAGTCTAAAGTCACATCGTCCATCTTTTGCCTTGTGTCTTCCTTCGTGGACGACGTGGGGCGAACCACTAAGCACGTCTCGTGTTCCACGCTGCTCACTCCAACAATTGCAGTACACGTGGCTGGTTGGGTGTCGCTCGATCTCTCGGATGCGGTAAACCATGACGGTATGGGGTCCTTGGCCTCTCTTTGCCTGAAATTAGCGTTCGTCGCTAATCGCGTACGACGGTTGTGCGCTCGTCTCGAGTCGTCGACCATTAGGGGACGATATGCCTCGTGCGATACCGGCGTCGGTGAAGAATGCTACCTGGTTGATCCTGCCAGTAGTCATATGCTTGTCTCAAAGATTAAGCCATGCATGTCTGAGTATAAACTAAGTCAGACTGTGAAACTGCGAATGACTCATTATATCAATAATAGTTTGTTGGATGGTATCTACTACTCGGATAACCGTAGTAATTCTAAAGCTAATACGTGCAACAAGCCCCGACATCTGGAAGGGATGCATTTATTAGATAAAAGGTCGATGCGGGCTCTGCCCGTTGCTGCGATGATTCATTATAACTCGACGGATCGTACAACCCTCGTGCCGGCAACGTACCATTCATATTTCAGCCCTATCAACTTTCGATGGTAGGATAGTGGCCTACCATGGTGGTGACGGGTAACGGAGAATTAGGGTTCGATTCCGGAGAGGGAGCCTGAAAAATAACTACCACATCCCCGGAAGGCAGCAGGCGCGCAGATTACCCAATTCTGACACGGGGAGGTAGTGACAATAAATAACAATATCGGGCTCAAAGAGTCTGGTAATTAGAATGAATACAATCTAAATCCCTTAACGAGGATCCATTGAAGGGCAAGTGTGGTGCCAGCAGCCGCGGTAATTCCAACTCCAATAGCGTATATTTAAGTTGTTGCAGTTAAAAAGCTCGTAGTTGGACTTTGGGATAGGTCGGCCAGTCTGCCTCAGTTGTGCACTGGTCAATCTTGTCCCTTCTGCCGGCGATGCGCTCCTAGCCTTAACTGGTCGGGTCGTGCCTCCGGCACTATTACTTTGAAGAAATTAGAGTACTCAAAGAAAGCCTACTGTCACGTGCTCAGAGTTTTGGGGTCCCCCCCCTGGGTACTGTGCCGAGAGCCAAGCCCCACGAGTCGCATAGAACGGATTCTAACGGGTATATCCTTTGGTTTCAGGTAATTCAGCTGCCAGACCTTGTGTTTTGACGCTTATGCTTGCCGACTCTGTGGAAAGGCGTATCTCAGCCCTAACCTCCGGGGTTGGGAGCTGGACAGGGCGTCTGCTGCGCGCGCTCCGTCTCAGTTGGTATCAGAGCCAGCCTGGCATTCTCCCGTGGACAGACGACGATTTTGTGTTGTGTTGGGGACTCCGAGTGGTTGTGGGGTGCACTGGTCCCCCTGGATGGATTCGAGCGCGGGGGTCTCTCCATCCAGTTTTGAGGGCGGTCTGTGGGTCAGGGACCGTCCCTCCTTCAGGCAGCAGCCAGGTGGGCCTGCCTTTTTGTGGAGCGCCATGCTCCTTGTTTTGAGGAACGTCGTGCATTGTTGGGCTTCACCCAACGCCTGGGAGGCAGCGTTCCTTGTTTTGTGGGCGACAGGTTTGAGTGGGCACAACCTTCGTCCATGGTGCGTCGTCCGTCTATTCGTGACCGTCTGGTTTCCTGGTAGGCTATCGCCTTGCGCTTCCGAAGATGAAATCTCTGGTTTGTTGGCAAGTGAGTTGTGTGGAGGAAGTCCTGCAGTTGGATGCCGCGGTTTGTGGTGTTGGGGTGTTAGCTAGTGCCTTGCTCGTTGGCCCATGTGCGCATCGTGGCAACGGGTGAAGTCTGCAACGAGGGCATTTGCGGATTGGGTGGGGGAGTGTGTCACGTGCTCAGAGTTTTGGGGTCCCCCCCCCTGGGTACTGTGCCGAGAGCCAAGCCCCACGAGTCGCACATAACGGGTTCTAATGGGTATATCCTTTGGTTTCAGGTAATTCAGCTGCCAGACCTTGTGTTTTGATGCTTATACTTGCCGACTCTATGGAAAGGCGTATCTCAGCCCTAACCTCCGGGGTTAGGAGCTGGACAGGGCATCTGCTGTGCGCGCTCCGTCTCACTACGCTCTGTATACATTAGCATGGGATAACATTATAGGATTTCGATCCTATTGAGTTGGCCTTCGGGATCAGAGTAATTATTAAGAGGGACAGTCGGGGGCATTCGTATTTCATAGTCAGAGGTAGAATTCTTGGATTTATGTAAGACAAACAACAGCGAAAGCATTTGCCAAGGATGTTTTCATTAATCAAGAACGAAAGTTGGGGGCTCGAAGACGATCTGATACTGTCCTAGTCTCAACCATAAATGATGCCGACCAGGGATCGGCGGATGTTGCTTTTAGGACTCCGCGGGCACCTTATGAGAAATCAAAGTTTTTGGGTTCCAAGGGGAAGTATGGTCGCAAGGCTAAAACTTAAAGGAATTGACGGAAGGACACCACTAGGAATGGAGCCTGTGGCTTAATTTGACTCAACACAAGGAAACTTACCAGGTCCATACATAGTAAGGATTGACAGACTGAGAGCTCTTTCTTGATTCTAGGAGTGGTGGTGCATGGCCGTTCTCAGTTGGTGGAGCGATTTGTCTGGTTAATTCCGTTAACGAACGAGACCTTAGCCTGCTAACTAGCTATGCGAAGGTATCCATCCGCAGCTAGCTTCTTAGAAGGACTACGGCCTTTTAGGCCGCAAAAGTTTGAGGCAATAACAAGTATGTGATGCCCTTAGAAGTTCTGGGCCGCACGCGCGCTACACTGATGTATTTAACGAGTCTATAGCCTTGGCCGACATGCCCAGGTAATCTTTGAAATTTCATCGTGATAGGGATAGATCCTTGCAATTATTGGTCTTGAACGAGGAATTCCTAGTAAGCACGAGTCATCAGCTCGCATTGACTATGTCCATGCCCTTTGTACACACCGCACATCGCTCCTACCGATTGAATGATCCGGTGAAGCGTTCGGATCACGGTGTTGTGGGCGGTTCGCTGCCCGCAACATCGCGAGAAGTCCACTAAACCTTATCATTTAGAGGAAGGAGAAGTCGTAACAAGGTTTCTGTAGGTGAACCTACGAAAGGATCATTGTCGAACCCTGCGAAGGCAGAACGACCTGCGAACCCGTTTAAACAATGCGGGGCCGATCGGGGAAGGCGGCTCGTCCCTAGCCCGTGTGTCGGTCCTGAGTCAGGGCGAACGCCCGCAAAAAATGAACCACGGCGCGGAATGAGCCAAGGAAAATGAAAATTGGGGGCCAGCCTATTCGTGCCCCGTTCGCAGTGTGTCGGGTTAGGCCTATGTCTCTTACAAAATGAAAACGACTCTCAGCAATAGATAACTCAGCTCTTGCATGGATGAAGAACGTAGCGAAATGCTATACTTGGTGTGAATTGTAGAATTCCGTGAACCATCAAGTTTTTGAACACAAGTTGCACTTGAAGCCATCAGGTCGAGGGCACGTCTGCCTGGGCGTCACGCATCTCGTCGCCCCTTACCCCGCGCCCCAACATTTGGTTACCGGGTTCGTGCATGGGGGCGGTTTGTGGCTTCCAGTGTCTCGAGGATCGATTGGCTGAAATGCAAGTCCGGCGCGACAGACGTCACAACAAGTGGTGGTTGGTCCATTTAACTCGCGAGTTGTCGTGCGTCGTCCCGTGGCGCTTGTGGGACTGAAGATAGACCCTCCAACACTATGCGCTACGACTGCGACCCTAGGTCAGGCAGGATTACCCACTGAGTTTAAGCATATCAATAAGTGGAGGAAAAGAAACTTACAAGGATTCCCTTAGTAACGGCGAGCGAACCGGGAATTGCCCAGCTTGAGAATCAGGCGGCTCCATCATCCGAATTGTAGTCTAGAGAAGCGTCCTCAGCGACAGACCGGGCCCAAGTCCCCTGGAAAGGGGCGCACCACGAGGCGCTGTCGGCGAGTCAGGTTGTTTGGGAATGCAGCCCAAAACGGGCGGTAAATTTCATCCAAGGCCAAATACGGTTGAGAGACCGATAGCAAACAAGTACCACAAGGGAAAGATGAAAAGGACTTTGAAAAAAGAGTCTAAGAGTGCTTGAAATTATCGGGAGGGAAGTGGATGGGGGCCGCCGATGCGCCCCGGTTGTATGCGGAATGGTGAGAGCTGGTCCGCCGATCAGCTCGGGGTACGGACCAGCACGGATTAGGGTAGCGGTCAAAGCCCAGGTAGTAGATATACCGATGGAACTCCGTTGCCTCGATCATGGCGGAGCAGCGCGCTCATTCGGCATGCTTCGGCATCTGCGCGATCCCTGTGCCGGCCTGCGGGCTCCCTATTCGGCCCGTCTTGAAACACGGACCTAGGAGTCTGACATTTGTGCGAGTCAACGAGTGCGTAAACCCACAAGGTACAAGGAAGCTGATTGGAGGAATCCCACCTGGGGGGTGCACCACCAACCAACCTTGATCTTTTGAGAAGGGTTCGAGTACGAGCATACCTGTCGGGACCCGAAAGATAGTGAACTATGCCTGAGCGGGGCGAAGCTAGAGGAAACTCTGGTGGAGGCTCATAGCGATACTGACATGCAAATCATTCGTCTGACTTGGGTATAAGGACGAAAGACTAATCGAACCATCGAGTAGCTAGTTCCCTCCGAAGTTTCCCACAGGATAGCTGGAACTCGCGTGCGAGTTCTATCGGGTAAAACCACTGATTAAAGGCATCGGGGGCACAACGCCCTCGACCTATTCTCAAACTTTAAATAGGTAGGGCGGCGCAGCTGCTTCATTTAGCCGCGCCACGGAATCAAGAGCTCCAAGTGGGCCATTTTTGGTAAGCAGAACTCGCGATGAGGGATGAACCGAAAGTCGGGTAATGGTGCCCAACTGTGCGCTAACCTAGATCCCACAAAGGGTGTTGGTCAATTAAGACAGTAGGACAGTGGTCATGGAAGTCAAAATCCGCTAAGGAGTGTGTAACAACTCATCTGCCAAATCAACTTGCCCCGAAAATGGATAGCGCTTAAGCGCGTGACCTATACCCAGCCGTTGGGGCAAGTGCCAGGCCCTGATGAGTAGGAGGACGCGACGGTCACCGCAAAACCCAGGGCGCGAGCCCGGGCGGAGCGGCCGTCGGTGCAGATCTTGGTGGTAGTAACAAATATTCAAATGAGAACTTTGAAGGTTGAAGAGGGGAAAGGTTCCATGTGAACAGCACTTGTACATGAGTTAATCGATCCTAAGGGTCGGGAAAAGCTCGACACATAGCACATTTCGCACGTGCACCGAAAGGGAATCGTGTTAAAATTCCAGAATCGGGACGTGGCGATTGACGACAACGTTAGGGAGTCTGGAGACGTCGACGGGGGCCTCGAAAAGAGTTATATTTTCTGTTTAACAGCTTGCCTACCCTAGAAACGGCTAAGCCAAAGGTAAGGTCCAACGGCTGGAAGAGCACCGCACGTGGCGCGGTATCCGGTGCACCCCCGGAGGCCCTTGAAAATTCGTACGACCGAGTGCCGTCCACGCCCAGTAGTACTCATAACCGCATCAAGTCTCCAAAGTAAACAACCTCTGGTCGATGGAACAATGTAGGCAAGGGAAGTCGGCAAAATTGATCCATAACTTTGGGAAATGGCTTGGCTTTGAGGGCTGGGCATAGGGGTCCCAGTCCCGAACCCTTCGGCTGTCGACAGACTGCTCGAACTGCTCCCGCGATGAGCGAGGGTCGTCGTGTGCCGGCCGGGGGATGAACTGGGAACAGCTCTCTTGGGAGCCTTCCTCGGGCGTCGAACAACCAGCTCAGAACTGGTACGGACAAGGGGAATCTGACTGTTTAATTAAAACAAAGCATTGTGATGGTCCCTGCGGATGCTCACGCAATGTGATTTCTGCCCAGTGCTCTGAATGTCAAAGTGAAGAAATTCAACGAAGTGCGGGTAAACAGCAGGAGTAACTATGACTCTCTTAAGGTAGCCAAAGGCCTCGTCATCTAATTAGTGACGTGCATGAATGGATTAACGAGATTCCCACTATCCCTGTCTACTATCCAGTGAAACCACAACCGAGGGAACGGGCTTGGCAGAATCAGCGAGGAAAGTAGACCCTGTTAAGCTTGACTCTAGTCGACTTTGTGAAATGACTTGAGAGGTGTAGGATAATTGGGAGTCGAAAGGAGAAAGTGAAATACCATTACTTTTAACATTATTTTACTTTTTCCGTGAATCAGAGGCGGGGCACTGCCCCTCTTTTTGGACCCAAGGCTCGCTCTGCAGGCCGATCTGGGTAGAAGACATTGTCAGCAAGGGAGTTTGGCTGGGGTGGCACATTTGTTAAAAGATAACGCAGGTGTCCTAAGATGAGCTTAATGAGAACAAAAATCTCGTGTGGAACAGAAGGGTAAAAGCTCGTTTGATTCTGATTTCCAGTATGAATACGAACCGTGAAAGTGTGGCCTAACGATCATTTAGACCTTCAGAATTTGAAGCTAGAGGTGTCAGAAAAGTTACCACAGGGATAACTAGCTTGTGGCAGCCAAGCGTTCATAGCGACGTTGCTTTTTGATCCTTCGATGTCGGCTCTTCCTATCATTGCGAAGCATAATTCACCAAGTGTTGGATTGTTCACCCACCAATAGGGAACATGAGCTGGGTTTAGACCATCGTGAGACAGATTAGTTTTACCCTACTGATGATAGTGTCACAATAGAAATTCAACCTAGTACGAGAGGAATCGTTGATTCGCACAATTGGTCATCGCGCTTGGTTGAAAAGCCAGTAGGGCGAAGCTACCGTGCGCTGGATTATGACTGAATGCCTTTAAGTCAGAATCCGGGCTAGAAGTGACGCGCTCACCCACTGCCCGTTCACTAACCCGCAGTAGGGGCCTCCAGTCCCCAAGGGCATGTGTCGTTGGCCAAGCCGTCGTGACGGAAGCGTCGGGCCGGCCGCCTTGAAGTACAATTCCCATCGAGCGGCAGGAAGAATACTTTGCACACGACTTAAATACGCAACGGGGTATTATTTGAATATTTCCATCTATACTCTAAGTACCTATTTTCAATTTCGTAGTCCACACTTAAGTACCACCTCCATATCCAATATTTGAATATTTCCATCTATACTCTAGTTAAGCCATCGAAGTACTCCTTACTTCATGTGAACAATCATTTAAGAAATCAAGGAAGCTAACCTTTGTACGGTCGTGCCATGTTATCAAGCTCTCATTTATCTGGTACCTCAAGTTAACATATTCTAATGAAAGTTGAAGTTCTTCACTAGGCTAATACCACAACCAACACATATTAGCTTCACAAGGCATATTAGATGGGTTTACACTTAAAAGATAAGCATATTAGGCACGTTTCATCATGCTAAACACATATTCCTAAAAGATAACTACCCACCGTCCGAAGATCCTATCCCAGCTTATGAGCTAACTAAGCTCTGATACCACCTGTAACGACCCCAACCTGGCCCTTCTCAAGACTAGATGAAAGTCTGCGTTTATCGTCATTGCGAGTTCATAACTTTCTATTAAAAGGAACAGTAAATAAAGAATTACTTAATAACAAGCTTTTATATAATAATTTAAATACAAAGGGTGTTACAACATCTGAGATCTGATAACTACACGGCTATCATACAAACTGAGGTTTCAACACAGCTACCATTTTCTCGAAATTAATACAACAAACTCTAACTTTTACAACTTAGATCCAACTATGACAGCAAAAGGCTTCGAGCATGTAAACATTCAAAGTCAATTTCCATTTCCTGCTAAGTTGCACCTGCACTGGGGGGAGAAAAATGGTGAGCTCTGGGGAAGCTCAGTGAGGATAGAATAGAAGAGTTTTGAAAACATTTCTGGTTGGTCTCTTTTGTAAATCATGATGCAAATCACGTATGGTGGGATAACAAATTGTCCATATAAGATATGATAACTAGTAGTAAATTATATTTGAGTCATATATAATAACAAAAATGACATTTAGGTAAACAATAGTGGCATATATCCACAACAGATATCAGCCTACTCTCCGAGGGTGGAATGCCAAGCGAGAGTAGGACACTACTCTCCAAGGGTGGTACCAAGTGAGAGTAGGAACAAGTCAAGTATTTCATGAGGTGGCCAGCCTTGATCTCAATTTCAACTTCTTATCTCTCCCAAGAGGATACTCCGGATTGTATCCAAAATCTACGACCCAACTCTCCAAGGGTGGTACCAAGCGAGAGAGGGAATAGGTCCACGATAGACACGGGAGCACCGGCAAGCCCTATGCCGCCCGGCGTTCGTGCAAGCTATCGGGCCTGAGGTTGCAACCCCCAAGTACACACAAGCATGCACAAGTAGTCATAGAACACACAACAAATCATATGGGGATCAACTAAAGTGGTTGTCCCGGGCAAGTAATAAACATTTTCTTGGCAATAGAATAACGGCTATAATAAAGCAATTTTCAAGTATAAATAGGGCATTATGACGGCATGCAAATAACATGTATAACATTTATGTAAATATTTGGGCAACATCTCTGCTTATCTTATGCTAAAACAATCAAATAAATCGAGTAGTAAATATTATCTAAGTCAAATCATAAGCATGATATTTATCTCAAGCTAGAATATTAAAATAACAAATCATGTTATAGATATATAATAATCATATAAACATATAAGGTGTTGTTTTTAATAAAATCTCCTCACCTTATAATGCCAAAAATTGGAAAAGATTTGGACCAGTTTTGACACTTTCAGAACGTTAACTAACCGAAATGATATAATTAAGTGAAATCAGGCCAGAAGAAAGTGTCTGCCTGTTTGATTTCAGGGGGTCAGGTGACCCATTTATATAGATTTTTCAAACCAATGCATGCGGGACACGTGTCCCGCCACGTGTCTCACATGCGTGGCACGTCCACGCATGTGTGACATATGTCCCTCCACGTGTCTCACATGTGTGGAACGTCCACACATGTGTGACACGTGTCCCTCCACTTGTCTCATATGCGTGGCACGTCCACACATGTGTGACACGTGTCCTTAGACACGTGTCACTCCCCGAGAGTGATACCAACGTTTCATTTTTTACCCATTTTGCACGTAAATGTCCCAATTATCGTATTTTCGGGGCGGGATGTAATTTTGCCAAACTTCGCCATTAAGTAGTACAAGTTAAAAGAACCCCAATTGCGCCTACCCGTTTTTCATGGCAGAAACCCGATTTTCCTATAATTGGCCCCAAAATGAAATCCCTTTTCGGGACCAAAAATCCTAAAACCGGGAAAATAGCCGAAAAGTTAAAGGAAATCACACATACTATTGTAAGCAGCTTAAAAGTTTTACTTGGTCACGATATGGTGTTTTACATCCATGTAATGATCCTAAGCTTTATGTTAATTAATGATATAAGAACACCTATTAATTCGTGGTAGGTATAAACTATAATTAGATTAATAGTTTCTAAGAAATCTTATGTTTATCAAAAGTCAAAGCTTCTGAATGATAATAGACAATGGAAATGCTCAATTATCGTAGCCTCTCCTTGTCTTAATTTCATATGCTTTGTTAAGTCACAAATAAAGGCACTTAACACTCGGGTATTATTTAGGCTTTTATTCCTTAATTTCAATCAAATCAATTAACTTTACAGATTACCATCCTCAAGCTAATACTTTTCCTAGCAACCTGTTAAGTGTACTAATACTACTTCTCTCCAAGCCCAACTTAGTATAACGCCTATGTAGTCGGATAGCAAAATTTTGTTTAACCCCTGGCGTTAAAACTTCTAATCCATTTATGCCCATTAATATCCTTTACTTAATTTAAACCCATGTGTTAGCAACTTCAAAGTATATTCCTATAGTAAACAATTAATTAATTATCTCCGACCACCAAATTAACGGTCGGCTATGTTTATCCCTAGCTAACACCTTGCTCAACGTTTATATTTCTATTGCTTTACTCAACAAAGCTGGTTATGACAGCTGCGTAAGTAAAATCAAGAAGACTAATAAATTAAGCTAAATCCATCTTATCCCACATTTACTGATCGGATCCCCTACTTATTCAAGTGGGTGTTATATCATCACCCTACTAGAAGTTGGTGCCCCTATTTTGCCATCACTAATCAATTCTAATTCCCAAATTTTTATATTACTTGGTAGTAGGTCCAATTATAACTATACCGTTTTCTTGTAACAATTTAATTCTATAACTGAAACTACCCAAGATGATACTCACCCATCTATACTCTAATACCCATTCTAAGGTCTGTAAACATTCCTCAAGATAACTACTATCCTATACCATCTTAAAGAAGACACCTGAATTCCTAATGACATATTTTAAAAGAAAACTTTATATTAATAAGTTTAACTAACATTCTAATTCCTTTTTGCTAAACTAAGTTAATCCCTCAATAAAACTATTCAACGAAGTTACAGTAATACTTTATTTAATTTATATCAAACTACCATACTCCAAGGTCTATCTAAGTTACTTATAAACTTTGAACGGTAAAACTAGGTATCATTCACAAATTAGAATAGTTCATCTAACGCCTTACTTCCTTTTCCTCAGATAATATTTTAGTTTATTATCAAGACACTCCAAATAATTAAAGATGGATTAACAAAATCCCATAAGTTTAGTATTTCCAAATACTTCCAAGCACAAATTATCTGAATTTACTTGATAATTGAAAGGAAAGCTTAGCTTGATATGCTAGTTAAAACATTTCCTCTAAATTTAAAATATCTCGAAGCATAAAACACTTATCTCTAAACACGAAAACACCAAGAACATAAGTGAAGTAGGCCAAACACATAAGGAACACCTATTTCATATATTATTATTCAGGATCCGAGTACGGGTCCTTACATCCTCCCCTCCGTACAAATATTTTGTCCTCGCAATTTACTTACCTGTTTGTTGAGATACTCCTTGTTGGGTTCAACCAAATGAAACGATGAGACTCTTCAAACAAATGCTCAGCATATAGGTATCCCCCTAATAACAAGCTTCATCCACTTATCAAAACCTAGTAAGTAGTCCAGGATTGCTATTGCCTCAGGATCGATTTTATCTCTGGTACTCTCTGATGGTTCAAGCTTGTAATCCAATTTTCAATTTCGTAGTCCACACTTAAGTACCACATCCATATCCATTATTTGAATATTTCTATCTATACTCTAGTTAAGCCATCGAAGTACTCCTTACTTCATGTGAACAATCATTTAAAAAATCAAGGAAGCTAACCTTTGTACGGTCGTGCCATGTTATCAAGCTCTCATTTATCTAGTACCTCATGTTAACATATTCTAATGAAAGTTGAAGTTCTTCACTAGGCTAATACCACAATCAACACACATTAGCTTCACAAGGCATATTAGATAGGTTTACACTTAAAAGATAAGCATATTAGGCACGTTTCATCATGCTAAACACATATTCCTAAAAGATAACTACCCACCATCCGAAGATCCTATCCCAGCTTATGAGCTAACTAAGCTCCGATACCACCAGTAACGACGCCAACCCGACCCTTCTCAAGACTAGGTCAAAGTATGCATTTACCGTCATTAGAAGTTCATAACTTTCTATTAAAAGGAACAGTAAATAAAGAATTCTAAATAACAAGCCTTTATATAATAATTTAAATAAAAAAGGGTGTTACAACATCTGAGATCTGATAACTTACCCGGCTATCATACAAACTGAGGTTTCAACACAGCTGCCCTTTTCCCGAAATTAATACAACAAACTCTGACTTTTACAACTTAGATCCAACTATGACAGCAAAAGGCTTTGAGCATGTAAACATTCAAAGTCAATTTCCATTTCAAGCTAAGCTGCACCTGCACTGGGGGGAGAAAAAACGGTGAGCTTTGGGGAAGCTCAGTGAGGATAGAATAGAAGAGTTTTGAAAATATTTCTGGTCGGTCTCTTTTGTAAATCATGATGCAAATCACGTAAAGTGGTATAACAAATTGTCCATATAAGATATGATAACTAGTAGTAAATTACATTTGAGTCATATATAATAACAAAAATGACATTTAGGTAAACAATAGTGGCATATATTTACAACAGATATCAGCCTACTCTCCGAGGGTGGAATGCCAAGCGAGAGTAGGACACTACTCTCCGAGGGTGGTACCGAGTGAGAGTAGGAACAAGTCAAGTATTTCATGAGGTGGCCAACCTTGATCTCAATTTCAACTTCTTATCTCTCCTAAGAGGATACTCCGGATTGTATCCAAAATCTACGACCCAACTCTCCGAGGGTGGTACCAAGCAAGAGAGGGAATAGGTCCACGATAGACACGGGAGCACCGGCAAGCCCTATGCCGCCCGGCGTTCGTGCAAGCTATCGGGCCTGAGGTTGCAACCCCCAAGTACACACAAGCATGCACATGTAGTCATAGAACACACAACAAATCTTATGGGGATCAACTAAAATGGTTGTCCCGGGCAAGTAATAAATATTTTCTTAGCAATAGAATAACGGCTATAATAAAGCAATTTTCAAGTATAAATAGGGCATTATGACGGCATGCAAATAACATATATAACATTTATATTTGGGCAACATCTCTGCTTATCTTATGCTAAAACAATCAAATAAAACGAGCAGTAAATATTACCTAAGTCAACTCTAATTCAAATAAATAAAGAATATTAATAAGCATGATATTTATCTCAAGCTTGAATATTAAAATAACAAATCATGTTATAGACATATAATAATCATATAAACATATAAGATGCTGTTTTTAATAAAATCTCCTCACCTTAAAATGCCGAAAATTGGAGAAGATTTGGACTGGTTTTAAAACTTTTAGAACCTTAACTAACTGAATCGATATAATTTAGTGAAATCGGGCCAAAAAAAAGTGTTTGCCTGTTTGATTTCAGGGAGTCAAGTGACCCCTTTATATAGTTTTTCCAAACCAATGCATGCGGAACACATGTCCCGCCACGTGTCTCACATGCGTGGCACGTCCATGCATGTGTGACACGTGTCCCCCCTACGTGTCACGTATGCGTGGCATGTCCACGCATGTGTGACATGTATCCCTCCACGTGTCTCACATGCGTGGCACGTCCACGCATGTGCGACACGTGTCCTTAGACATGTGTCACTCCCCGAGAATGACACCAAAGTTTCATTTTTTACCCGTTTCGCGTGTAGGTGTCCCGATTATCGTATTTTCGGGCCGGCATGCAATGTTGCCAAACTTTGCCATTAAGTAGGACAAGTTAAAAGAAACTCAATGGCGTATACTTGTTTTTTACCATGGAATCCCGATGTTCCTATACCTGGCCCCGAAGTGAAATCCCTTTTCCGAACCAAAAATCCCTAAATTCGGAAAAACAGCTGAAATAGCTCAAAAAGTTGAAGGAAATCACTCATACTCTTGTAAGCAGCTAAAAAGTTTTACTTAGTCACGATATGGGGTTTTATATCCCTGTAATGAACCTAAGCTTTATGTTAATTAATGTTATAAGAACACCTATTAATTCGTGGTAGGTATAAACTAAAATTACATTAATAGTTTCTAAGAAATCTAATGTTTATCAAAAGTCAAAGCTTCTGGATGATAATAGACAATGGAAATGCTCAATTATCGTAGCCTCTCCTTGTCTTAATTTCATGTGCTTTGTTAAGTCACAAATAAAGGCACTCAACACTCGGGTATTATTTAGGCTTTTATTCCTTAATTTCAATCAAATCAATTAACTTTACAGATTACCATTCTCAAGCTAATACTTTTCCTAGCAACCTGTTAAGTGTACTAATACTACTTCTCTCCAAGCCCAACTCAGTATAACGCCTATGTAGGCGGATAGCAATATTTTGTTTAACCCCTGGCGTTAAAACTTCTAATCCATTTATGCCCATTAATATCCTTTACTTAATTTAAACCCATGTGTTAGCAACTTCAAAGTATATTCCTATAGTAAACAATTAATTAATTATCTCTGACCACCAAATTAACGGTTGGCTATGTTAATCCCTAGCTAACACCTTGCTCAGCGTTTATATTTCTATTGCTTCACTTAACAAAGCTGGTTATGATAGCTGCATAAGTAAAATAAAGAAGACTAATAAATTAAGCTAAATCCATCTTACCCCACATTTACTGATCGGATCCCCTACTTATTCAAGTGTGTGTTATATCATCATCCTACTAGAAGTTGGTGCCCCTATTTAGCCAGCACTAATCAATTCTAATTCCCAAATTTTTATGTTACTTGGTAGTAGGTCCAATTATAACTATACCGTTTTCTTGTAACAATTTAATTCTATAACCGAAGCTACCCAAGATGATATTTACCAATCTTTACTCTATTACCCATTCTAAGGTCTGTAAATATTCCTCAAGATAACTAGTATCCTATACCATCTTATAGAAGGCAACTGAATTCCTAATGACATATTTTAAAAGAAAACTTTATCTTAATAAGTTTAACTAACATTCTAATTCTTTTTTGCTAAACTAAGTTAATCCCTCAATGAAACTATTCAACGAAGTTACAGTAATGCTTTATTTAATTTATATCAAACTACCATACTCCAAGGTCTATCTAAGTTACTTATAAACTTTGAACGGTAAAACTAGGTATCATTCACAAATTAGAATAGTTCATCTAACGCCTTACTTCCTTTTCCTCAGATAATATTTTAGTTTATTATCCAGACACTCCAAATAATTAAAGGTCGATTAACAAAATCCCATAAGTTTAGTATTTCCAATTACTTCCAAGCACAAATTATCTTAATTTACTTGATAATTGAAAGGAATGATTAGCTTGATATGCTAGTTACAACATTTCCTCTTAATTTAAAATATCTCGAAGCATAAAACACTTATCTCTAAACACGAAAACACTAAGCACATCAGTGAAGTAAGCCAAACACATAAGGAACACTTATTTCATACATTATTATTCGGGATCCGAGTACGGGTCCTTACACTATCCACTGAGATTCAGCCCTTTGTCGCTCCGATTCATCCCTTCTCCCTCCTCGTCTATCTTTGCCCCATCTGCAATCCAATCCCATCAACTAACACTATTTCCCTCAAACGGGCCAAGAGGTTCAACGGCCTATGCCGCTTCCCAAGTGTGTCTCCAAGTGCCTAAGTAAGTCATAAGTTGTAACCAAAGTATCGATGCACGAATGCCAAAGTGTTACCAAGTGCTCTGTGCCCAAGTCCGAATAACATTAGCCCAAGTTAGTTTGCCACGATGGTTGCGTGCATAAGTGCCGCCACAAGTATCGTGGGGTTTCGAGGAAACGATGATGCCCAATTATGCCCAAGTGCTATGTGTTATGCCCAAGTGGTAAACCTAAGTATCGACGTCATAAGTTTTAAGTGTCGACGCGTGAATGCCTAAAGTGCTATACCCAATGGCTATGTGCTACGCCCAATGATTCCCAAGTGCTATGTGTTATACCCAAGTGCTATGCCCAATGATGCCTAAGTGATATGCCCAAGTGCTAACGGAACCTATGCCGGCCGACCCCGCTCATTGTCTCGAGTGCCCAAGTGTTAGACAGCCTATGCTTGCTTCGTAAGAGATGGCAAAAAATTTGAATTCGACCTTGTGTGCTGCCGGCTCGCTGAGGTGCCTAACATTCTTCCCTCAGAATTTACAGTGACTGAGGTTATGTTGCCCCTATCTTCGGCACAACTGGGCACGTTTGTGAACGGTTGCGGCACGACTGCCCACGGTGTTGTATGACGGCGCACGATTGCGCCTCGGATGGGACAGGTACTTGGGGCACGTACTTGGGGCCTTGGATGAGCCACAGCTTGGCAAGCAGTTAGGGCACGGCTTGACAAGCAGTGGGGTCGCGCAAGGGGAACGATGGGGCAAACAGTTGGGCCATGTAGGGTGTGCGCATGAGGCGTCCATACTGCACGATGGTGCGCACATGGGGCACCCGTGCCGCACAATGGTGCATACATGTAGCCCACATGCAACACAAAGGTGCGCGCATGGGGCGCCCATGCCGCACAATGGTGCGCGCATGCAACACGAAGGTGCGCTCATGGGGCGCCCATGCCTCACGATGGTGCGCGCATGAGGCGCCCATGCCGCACGAAGGTGCACGCATGCGGCCCACATGCCGCACGAAGGTGTGTACATGCCGCACGAGGGTGCACGGAGGAGGCGCCCATGCTGCACGACGGTGCACGCATGGGGCACCCATGCCGCACGAAGGTGCGCACATATGGCTCCCATGCGGCATAAAGATTTGTGCATCGGGTGCCGATGCTGCACGATGGTACGAGCATGCCGCACAAAGGAACGCGCATTGGGTGCCCATGCTGCTCGATGATGCCCGCATGCTGCATTATGGTACGTGCATGGGGCGTGCATACCGCACGATGGTAGGCGCATGTGGCCCGCATGCCGCACGAAGATAAGCGCATAGGGTGCCCAAGCCGCACGAAGATTCATGTATGGGGCACCCATGCCGCACAATGGTACAAGCATGCCACACGAAGGTGCGTGCATGGGGCGCCCATACTGCTCGATGGTGCACGCATGTCACATGATGGTGCACGTATGGGGCGCGCATGCAGCACTCTGGTGCGCGCATTGGGTGCCCATACTGCACGATAGTGCGCGCATGCCACATGATGGTGCATGCATGTGGCCTGCATGCCGCACGAAGGTACGTTTATAGGGTGCCCATGACGCACAAAGGTGCGCGCATGGGGCGCCCATATTGCATGATGGTGCGCTCATCGAATGTGCATGCCACACGATGGTGCGCTCATCGAATGTGCATGCCACACGATGCTGCGCGCATGTGGCCCGCATCCCCCACGATGGTGCACGCATGGGGCGCCCATGCCGCAAGTTGGTACGCGCATCAGGCACGCATGCCGTATGATGGTGCATGCATGGGGCTCCCATGCCGCATGATGGTGTGCGCATAGGGCGCCCATGCCGTACAATAGTGCGGACATCCAGCGTTCATGACGTACGATGGTATACGCATGTGGCCCGCATGCCACACGAAGGTACGCGCATGGGGCGCCCGTGCCGCACGATGCTGCGTGCAAATGGCGCACGCGGGGCGCTCATTGGGTGCTGTTGGGGCACTGTTGGGGCATGGCTAGGGCACTATAGAGGTACGCTTGGGGGACGTTGGGGGATGTTGGGGGACGGCTTTGGCACTACTAGGGGATGTTAGGCACGACGGGCAATGTTAGGCATTCGGTGGTATTGGGCATGCGGAATGTATTATGATACAAATGTAGACTTTGATATCCTTTTTCAAGTGGTTTCTGAATCTATGAATTAGTCTTAACCTTTGCCTTGTCCGACAAACAGTTCGCCACATTTGTGAGACGAAATAGATTAATCGGTTTCCAAATCCTTTCAAAAAAAAATTTAACGCCAAATATCATGTAAACAAATTAAATTATGAATTAATATAAATTTTCCTGATGTTTCTAGTATTTTTTCTGATTTTTTCCTATTTTTCGTAATTTTTAAATATTAAAAATTAATTTTCTGGAAAAAATATTTTTGAATTTCATCAAACAAATTAATGTTTGAATTAATATAATTTTTTCTGAATTTTCTACTATTTTTTCTGATTTTTCCCTATTTTTTGCAATTATTAAATATTAAAAAATATTTTTTCGAAAAAAATAATTTTGAACAATTTGGATATCATATTCTATCAATAAGGAGCAAGTTGGGTATAAAAATCATGGCATATGGGGCCTTTTATAGTGTAAAACACCCATTATGAATCTCTGGCAAAATGTACGCTACTGCTGTCACTTGTGTTTTTGCATCTAAATGTACTATAGGGGGGTATGTGGTGTCTCAAGCCTCCTGGTCGAGGTCCATGCAGGGGGACGTTGTAGGCACTTCGTGGCACATTGTGGCCTATATCGTGGGCTATATCGTGGGCTATATTGTGGGCGGGAATGCCTACCGAGTGAATAACGCCGAGGTATTGCATTGCATACCCATGAGTTGGGGCCGTCCCACCCCCGCCCCGCGTCCCTCGACATGTCCCTCGGCGCGGCACCAAGATGGCTAATGACAAACGTGGTGGCTTCCCTAGCCCCTCATTATCCATCTTGGTGCTACAACACCGTCGACGTCATTGGGATGACTAATGAGGGGGCAAGTGGTTGCCCAAGCACAAAACTAGCCATCCATGTGCCGCAGGCTAGGTACACGTTGGGGGACATTCCTATCCCTCGACGTGTCGTTGGGCCTGCGCCATGCGCGAATCGCCTAGCACACGAAGCCATGGTCGTTGCCGAGTGGATGCGCGGCGCCATGGTCTAGTGTCGTGGCGATCCAAGCACCGCGTGGGCTTGGGTGGCTCTTGGGGGACGGTAGGGGAAAGCGTGATGCACGAATCGCCTAGCACACGAGACATTGGCTTTCGTTAAGCAACGACGCAAGCGTTGCGATGAGACTATTGCGAATGCTTCAATGTCGTGGCGATCCAAGCAACATGCGGCCTTGAAGCCGTCCCCCGGTTTGTTCTGACGGGCCTGTGCGATGCCCGAATCGCCTAGCACATGACGCCATGATCCTCGTTGTGTCGTAATGCGACAGACGTGGTCTAGTGTCGTGGCGGTACAAGCACCGCGTGGGCAGGAAGGTAGGTTGCTTGTCCCGTTCCGTGCATACGGGTGCATACAGGGGGACGGTGGGGGGCATGCATGATGCGCAAATCGCCTAGCACATGTGGTGTTGGCTTTCGTTAATCAACGATACGAGCGTTGCGATGAGATGATTGCTAATGCTTTAATGTTGTGGCAATCCAAGCACCATGCAGCCTTGAAGCTGTCCCACGGTTGTTTTTGATAGGCCTGTGCGATGCGCAAATTGCCTAGCATACGTCGCCATGGTCCTCGCTGAGTCGTAATGTGACGGACATAGTCTAGTGTCGTGGTGATCCAAGCACCGTGTGGGCAGGAAGGTAGTTTGTTTGTCTTGTTCCGTGCATACGGGTGCATAGAGGGGGACGGTAAGGGGCATGCATGATGCGCAAATCGCCTAGCACATGTGGCATTTGCTTTCATTAAGCAACGACGTGAGCATTGCGATGAGACAATTGCTGATGCTTCAATGTCGTGGCGATCCAAGCACTGTGCGACCTCGAAACCATCCCCTAGTGTGTTCCCACTGGCCTGCGCGATGTGCGAATGGCCTAGCACATGACGCTATGGTCCTCGCTGAGTTGTAATGCGACGGACGTGGTCTAGTGTCGTGGCGATCCTACCACTGCGTGGGCAAGAAGGTTATTTTCTTGTCCCATTCCATGCAAACGGGTGCATACAAGGGGGCGGTCGGGGGCATGCGTGATTCATGAATCGCCTAGCATATATGGCATTGGCTTTCGTTAAGCAACGATGCGAGCGTTGCGATGAGACGATTGCTGATGCTTCAATGTTGTGGCGATCCAAGCACCGTACGACCTCGAAGTTGTCCCCCGGTTGTTTTCGACAGGCTTGTGTGATGCGTGAATCGCCCAGCAAACGACGCCATGGTCCTCGTTGAGTCGTAATGCGATGAACGTGGTATAGTGTCGTGGCGATCCACGCATCACGTGGGTAGGAAGGTAGTTTGCTTGTCTTGTTCGGTGCATACGGGTGCATATTGGGAGACGGTAGAGGGCATGCGTGATGCGCGCATCACCTAGCACATGTGGCATTTGCTTTCGTTAAGCAATGACGCGAGCTTTTCGATGACACGATTGCTGATGCTTCAATGTCGTGGCAATCGAAGCACTGTGCGTCCTCGAAGTCGTCCCCCGATTTGTTCCCACTGGCATGCGCGATGCATGAATCTCCTAGCACACGACGCCATTGTCCTCGCTGAGTCGTAATACGATGGACGTGGTCTATGTCGTGGCGATCCAAGCACCGCGTGGGCAGGAAGATTGTTTCCTGGTCCCGTTCCGTGCATACAGGTTCATACAGGGGGACGGTGGGGGGCATGCGCGATGCGCGAATCGCTAAGCACATGTGGCATTGGCTTTCATTAAGCAATGACGCAAGCGTTGCGATGAGACGATTGCTGATGCTTCAATGTCATAGCGATCCCAGCACCGTGCTCCTCGAAGCAGCCGCTCGGTGTGTTCCCACTGGCCTGCGCGATGCACTAATCGCCTAGCACATAACGCCATGGTCCTCGCTGAGTCGTAATGCGATGGACGTGGTCTATGTCATGGCGATCCAAGCACTGCGTAGGCAGGAAGGTAGTTTCCTTGTCCCGTTCCACGCATACGGGTGCATACAAGGGGACGGTGGGGGGCATGCGTGATGAGTGAATCGCTTAGCACATATGGCGTTGCCTTTCGTTAAGCAACGACGCGAGCGTTGTGATAAGACGATTGCTGATGCTTCAATGTTGTGGCGATCCAAGCACCATGCGGCCTTGAAGCTGTCCCCCATTTGTTTCTGACGGGCCTGTGCGATGCCCGAATCGCCAAGCACACGAAGCCATAGTCCTCGTTGAGTCGTAATACGATGGACGTGGCCTAGTGTCGTGGTGTTCCAAGCACCGCGTGGGCGGGAAGGTAGTTTGCTTGTCCTGTTCCGTGCAGACGGTTTCATACAGGGGACAGTGGGGGGTATGCGTGATGCGCAAATCACTTAGCACATGTCGCATTAGCTTTCGTTAAGCAATGACGCGAGTGTTGCGATGAGACGATTGTTGATGCTTCAATGTCATGGCGATCCAAGCACCGTGCTACCTCAAAGCAGTCCCCCAGTGTATTCCCACTAGCCTGCGCGATGCGCGAATCGCCTAGCACACGACGCCATGGTCCTCGATGAGTCGTAATGCGATGGACATGGTCTTGTGTCGTGGCGATCCAAGCACCACGTGGGCAAGAAGGTAGTTTGCTTGTCCCATTCAGTGCATACGGGTGCATACAAGGGGACGGTGGGAGGCATGCATGATGTGCGAATCGCCTAGTACACATGGCATTGGCTTTCGTTAAGCAACGACGTGAGCGTTTCGATGAGACGATTGCTGATGCTTCAATGTTGTGGCGATCCAAGCACCATGCGGCCTTGAATCTGTCCCCCGGTTGTTTTCGACGAGCCTGTGCGATGCGCGAATCGCCTAGCACACGACGCCATGGTCCTCGATGAGTCGTAATGCGACGGACGTGGTCTAGTGTCGTGGCGATCCAAGCACCGCATGAGTAGGAAGGTAGTTTGCTTGTCCCGTTCCATGCATATGGGGTGCATATAGGGGGACCGTGGGGCACATGCGTGATGCACGAATCGCCTAGCACATGTGGCATTGGCTTTCGTTAAGAAACAACGTGAGCGTTGCGATGAAGCGATTGCTGATGCTTCAATGTCATGGCGATCCAAGCACCATGCGGCCTCGATGCCATCCCCCGGTGTATTCTCCCTGGCCTATACGATGCACGAATTGCCTAGCACACGATGCCATGGTCCACGTTGAGTCGTAATGCGACGGATGTGGTCTAGTGTTGTGGCGATCCAAGCACCGCGTGGGTAGGAAGGTAGTTTGCTTGTCTCGTTTCGTGCATACGGGTGAATACAAAGGGACAGTGGAGGGCATACCTGATACGCGAATCGCATAGCACATGTGGCATTGGCTTTCATTAAGTAACGACTCCAGCGTTGCGATGAGACGATTGCTAATGCTTTAATGTCATGGTGATCCAAGCATCGTGCTACCTCGAAGCCATCCCCAGCTGTGTTCCCACTAGCCTGCGCGATGCGCGAATCGCCTAGCACACGATGCCATGGTCCTAGCAGAGTCGTAATATGATAGACGTAGTCTAGTATCGTGGCGATCCAAGCACCGTGTGGGCAGGAAGGTAGTATGCTTGTCCCGTTCCATGCATCCGAGTGCATACAAGGGGGATGGTGAGGGGCATGCATGATGCTCGAATCGCCTAGCACATGTGGCATTGGCTTTCGTTAAGCGAGGATGCGAACGTTGAGATGAGACGATTGCTGATGCTTCAATGTCGTGGCGATCCAAACACCGTACAGCCTCGAAGCGATCCCCCGGTGTGTTCCAACTGGCCTGTGCGATGCGCGAATTGCCTAGCACACGATACCATGGTCCTCACTGAGTAGTAATGCAACGGACTTGTTTAGTGTCTTGGTTATTCATGCACAGCATTGGTAGAAAGGAAGTTTGCTTCTCCCGTTCCGTGCATACGGGTGCATACAAGGGGACAGTGGGGGGCATTCGTGATGCGCGAATCTCCTGTCACATGTGGCATTGGCTTTCATTAAGCAACGAAGTGAGCGTTGCGATGAGATGATTGCTGATGCTTCAATGGCGTGGCGATCCAAGCACCGTGAAGCCTCGAAGCTGTCCCCCGATGCGTTCCCACTAGCCTGCGCGATACGCGAATCACCTAGCACATGACGCCATGGTCCTCGATGAGTCGTAATACGACGGACGTGGTCTAGTATCGTGGCAATCCAATCACCGCGTGGGCAGGAAGGTAGTTTGCTTGTCCCGTTCCGTGTATATGGGTGCATACAGGGGGACGGTAGGGGGCATGCGTGATGCGCTAATCGCTTAGCACACGTCGCATTGGCTTTCGTTAAACAACGATGCAAGCATTGTGATGAGACTATTGCTGATGCTTCAATGTTGTAGCGATCCAAGCACCATGCGGCCTTGAAGCTGTCCCCCGGTTGCTTCCGACGTGCCTGTACGATGCGCGAATCGCCTAGCACACGATACCGTGGTCCTCGCTAAGTCGTAATGCAACGGACGTGGTCTAGTGTCATGGTGATCCAAGTACCGCATGGGCCGTAAGGTAGTTTGCTTGTCCCGTTCTGTGCATACGGGTGCATACAGGGGGACGGTGGGGGGCATGCGTGATGCGCAAATCGCCTAGCACATGTGGCATTGGCTTTCGTTAAGCAATGACGTGAGCGTTGCGATGAGATGATTGTTGATGCTTCAATGTTGTGGCGATCCAAGCACCATGCGGCCTTGAAGCTGTCCCCCACTTGTTTTTAATGGGCCTGTGCGATACGCGAATTGCTTAGCACACGACGCCATAGTCCTCGCTGAGTCATAATGAGACGAACGCGGTCTAGTGTCGTAGCGATCCAAGCACCGTGTAGGTAGGAATGTAGTTTGCTTGTCCCGTTCCGTGCATATGGGTTCATAGAGGGAGACGGTAGGGGCATGCGTGATGCGCGAATCGCTTAGCACATGTGGCATTGGCTTTCGTTAAGTAACGACGCGAGCGTTGCAATGAGATGATTGCTGATGCTTTAATGGCGGGTGATCCAATCACCGTACGGCCTCGAAGCCATCCCCCGGTGTGTTCCCACTGGCCTGCACGATGCGTCAATCGCCTGGCACACTATGCCATTTTTATCGATTAGTCGTAATGCGACGGATGTTGTCTACTGTCATGGCGATCCAAGCACCTCGTGGGCAGGAAGGTAGTTTGCTTGCCCCATTCCGTCGATGCGGGTGCATCCAGGGGGACGGTGGGGGGCATGCGTGATGCGCTAATCGCTTAGCACATGTGGCGTTGGGTTTCGTTATGGAACGACGCGAGCGTTGCGATGAGACGATTGTTGATGCTTCAATGTTGTGGTGATCCAAGCACTATGCAGCCTTGAAGTTGTCCCCAGTTGGTTCTGACGGGCCTGTATGATGCTCGAATTGCCTAGCACACGACGCCATAGTCCTTGCTGAGTCGTAATGCGACGGACGTGGTCTAGTGTCGTGGTGATCCGAGAACCGCGTGGGCAGAAATGTAGTTTGCTTGTCCCGTTCCGTGCATACGAGTACGTACAGGGGCACGGTGGGGGGTATGCGTGATGGGCGATCGCCTAGCACATGTGGCATTAGCTTTCATTAAGCAACGACTCGAGCGTTGCGATGAGACGATTTCTGATGCTTCAATGTCTTTGTGATCCAAGCACCGTGCAACCTCGAAGTCGTCCCCCGGTGTATTCCCACTGGCCTGCGTGATGCGCGAATTGCCTAACACACAATGCCATGGTCCTCGCTGAGTCGTAATGCGACGGACGTGATCTAATGTCGTGGCGATCCACGTGCCGCGTGGGCAAGAAGGTAGTTTGCTTGTCCCGTTCCATGCATATGGGTGGATACAAGGGGATGGTGGGGGGCATGCGTGGGGCGCGAATCGCCTAGCACATGTGGCATTGGCTTTCGTTCTGCAACAAAGTGAGCGTTCTGATGAGACGATTGATGATGCTTCAATGTCGTGGCGATCCAAGCACCGTGCTGCCTCGAAGCCGTCCCCTTGTGTGTTACCACTGGCCTACGCGATGCGCAAATCGCCTAGCACACAACGCCATGGTCCTCGCTGAGTCGTAAAGCAATGGACGTGGTCTAGTGTCGTGGCGATCCAAGCACCGCGTGGGCAGGAAGGTAGTTTGCATTTCCCAATCTGTGCATAATGGTGCATACAGGGGGACGGTGGGGGGCATGCGTGATGCGCGAATCGCCTAGTACAAGTGGCATTAGCTTTCGCTAAGCAACGACACGAGTGTTGCGATGAGACTATTGCTGATGCTTCAATGTCGTGGTGATCCAAGCACCGTGCGGCCATGAAGCCGTCCCCAGGTGTGTTCCAACCGGCCTGCGCGATGCGCGAATCGCGTAGCACATGTCGCCATGGTTCTCGCTGAGTCATAATGCGACGGACGTAGTCTAGTGTCATGGTGATCGAAGCACCGCGTTGGTAGGAAGGTAGTTTACTTCTCCCATTCCGTGCATATGGGTGCATGCAGGGGGACGGTGTGAGGCATGCGTGATGTGCGAATCGCCTAGCACATGTGGCATTGGCTTCTGTTAAGCAACGACGCGAGCATTGCAATAAGACGATTGCTGATTCTTCAACGTCGTGGCAATCCAATCACCGTGCGGCCTCAAAGCCGTCCCCTGGTGTATTCCCACTGGCCTACGCGATGCACGAATTGCCATGCACACCACGCCATGGTCCTCGCTGACGGGTAATGCAACAGACGTGGTCGAGTGTCGTGGTGATCCAAGCACCGCGTGGGCAAAAAGGTAGTTTGTTTGTCCCGTTCCATGCATATAGGTGCATACAGGGGGACAGTGGGGGGCATGTGTGATGCGCGAATCGTCTATCACATTTGGCATTGGCTTTCGTTAAGTAATGACGCGAGCGTTGCGATGAGACGATTGTTGATGCTTCATTTTGTGGTGATCCAAGCACCATGCGGCCTTGAAGCTGTCCCCCAGTTGTTTCCGATAGGCCTATGCGATGCGTGAATCACTTAGCTTATGACGCCATAGTCCTCACTGAGTCGTAATGCAACGAATGTGGTCTAATATCGTGGCGATCCAAGCACCGCGTGGGCATGAAGGTAGTTTGCTTGTCCCGTTCCCTGCATACGGGTGCATACAGGGGGACATTGGGGGGCATACATGATACGCGAATCGCCTAGCACATGTAGCATTGGCTTTCTTTGAGCAACGACTCGAGCGTTGCAACGAGACGATTGCTGATGCTTCAATGTTGTGGTGATCCAAGCACCGTGCGGCCTCGATTCCGTCCCCCAGTGTGTTCCCACTGGCCTATGCGATGCGCGAATCGCCTAGCACACGACGCCATGGTTCTCGCTAAGTTGTTATGCGATGGACGTGGTCTAGTTTCGTGGCGATCCAAGCACCGTATAAGCAGGAATGTAGTTTGCTTGTCCCGTTCCGTGCATACGGGTGCATACAGGGGGACGGTGAGGGGCATGCGTGATGCTCGAATCGCCTAGCACATGTGGCATTGCCTTTCGTTAAGCAACGACGCAAGCGTTGCGATGAGAAGATTGCTGATGCTTCAATGTCGTGGCGATCCAAGCACCATGCGGCCTTGAAGCTGTCCCCCAGTTGCTTCCGACAAGCCTGTGCGATGCGCGAATCGCCTTGCACAAGTTGCCATGGTCCTCATTGAGTTATAATGCGATGGACGTGGTCTAGTGTTGTAGCGATCCAAGCACTCTGTGGGTAAGAAGGTAGTTTGCTTGTCCCGTTCTGTGCGTACGGGTGCATACAAGGGGGCGGTGGGGGCATGCGTGATGCGCGAATCGCCTATCACATGTGGCATTGGCTTTCGTTAAGTGACGACATGAGCGTTGCGATGAGACAATTGCTGATGCTTCAATGTCGTGGCGATCCAAGCACTATGCGGCCTCAAAGTCGTCCCCTGGTGTGTTCCCACTGGCCTGCGCGATGCGCAAATTGCCTAGCACACGACGCCTTGGTCCTCACTAAGTCGTAATGCGTTGGACGTGGTCTAGTGTCGTGGCGATCCAAGCACCATGTAGGTAGGAAGGTAGTTTTCTTGTCCCGTTCCGTGCATATGGGTGCATATAGGGGGAAGGTGGGGGGCATACGTGATGCGCAAATTGCCTAACACATATTGCATTGGCTTTTGTTAAGCAACGACGTGAGCGTTGCGATGAGACGATTGCTGATGCTTTAATGTCGTGGCGATCCAAGCACCATGCTGCCTCTAAGCCGTCCGCCGGTGTTTTCCCACTGGCTTGCGCAATGCGTGAATCGCCTAGCACACGACGTCATGGTCCTCGCTGAGTCGTAATGCGATGGACGTGGTCTTGTGTCGTAGTGATCCAAGCACTTCATGGGCAGGAAAGTGGTTTGCTTGTCCCGTTCCGTGTTTCCGAGTGCATACAAGGGGAGGGTGGGGCGCATGCGTGATGCGGGATTCGTCTGGCACATGTGGCGGTGGATTTCATTAAGCAACGACGGGAGCGTTGTGATGAGACGATTGCTAATTCTTCAATGTCGTGGCAATCCAAGCACTGTGTGACCTCGAAGTCGTCCCCCGGTGTGTTCCCACTGGCGTGTGCGATGCACGAATTGCCTAGCACACGATGCCATGGTCCTCGCTGAGTCGTAATGCGATGGACGTGGTCTGGTGTCATGGCGATCCAAGTACTGCGTGGCCAGGAAGGTAGTTTGCTTGTCCCATTCCATGCATACTGTTGCATACAGGGGGACGGTGGAGGGCATGCGTGGTGCACGAATCGCCTAGCACATGTGGCATTGGCTTTCGTTAAGCAACAACGCGAGTGTTGTGATGGGATAAGTGTTGATGCTTCAATGGCGTAGTGATCCAAGCACTATCATGCCTTGAAGCCGTCCCCCTGTGTGTTCCCACTGGCCTGCGTGATGCGCGAATTGCCTAGCACACGACGCCATGGTCCTCGCTGAGTCATAATGCGATGGACATGGTCCAGTTCGTGACGTTCCAAGCACCGCTTGGGGAGGATTTCCCTTTTGGTTGGTACCTCAGTTGCGTGCAATCGGTGCATGGTCGGGCATCACGAAGTAGTCCTTTAAGCTTGCGACTTGCGGCATTGTCATGCACCTCGTGCTGTCCCCGTCCCTTGTCCCTTAGAAATTCTTCATGCATAGCGGGGCGTGCTTGGGCTATCTCACCGGTTTCGGTCACCTGAAGGGCTTCGTTTTCCTAGATGGTGGGGCATAGTGAACGTGATAGCGCATGAGTGGTGGTTGGCTTGTGTGGGTCGGTTGGATCCCTACTTGAGCAGCGACGTCCGCCTCTCCTTGCCTCTTCATTTACGGGCCGAGTGCTTACGTTGCCTCGGTCGGTAGGTTAGTTTCCTGTGTTACGTACCCATAAAGAAGGCTGTCTAAAGTCACATCGTCCATCTTTTGCCTTGTGTCTACCTTCATGGACGACGTAGGGAAAACCCCTAAGCACGTCCCGTGTTCCACGCTGCTCACTCTAACAAGTGCGGTACACATGGCCTGTGGGACGTCGCTCGATCTCTCGGATGCGGCACACCATGATGGTATGGGGTCCTTGGCCTCTCTTTTCCTGAAAATAGAGTTTGTCGCTAATTGCGTACGACAGTCGTGCGCACGTCTCGAGCCGTCAACCCTTACGGGACTATGTGCCTCGTGCGACACTGGCGTCGGTGAGGAATGCTACCTGCTTGATCCTGCCAGTAGTCATATGCTTGTGTCAAAGATTAGGCCATGCATGTCTAAGTATAAACTAATTCAGACTGTGAAACTGCGAATGGCTCATTATATCAGTTATAGTTTGTTTGATGGTATCTACTACTCGGATAATGGTATTAATTCTAAAGCTAATACGTGCAACAAACCCCGACATCTGGAAGGGATGCATTTATTAGATAAAAGGTCGACGCGGGCTCTGCCCGTTGCTGCGATGATTCATTATAACTCGACGGATCGCACGGCCCTCGTGCCGGCAACGCATCATTCATATTTCAGCCCTATCAACTTTCGATGGTAGGATAGTGGCCTACCTTGGTGGTGACGGGTGACAGAGAATTAGGGTTCGATTCTGGAAAGGGAGCCTGAGAAATGACTACCATATCCCCGGAAGGCAGCAGGTGCGCAAATTATCCAATTCTGACACGGGGAGGTAGTGACAATAAATAACAATACCGGGCTCAAAGAGTCTGGTAATTAGAATGAGTACAATCTAAATCCCTTAATGAGGATCCAATGGAGGGCAAGTCTGGTGCCAACAGCAGCGATAATTCCAGCTCCAATAGCGTATATTTAACTTTTGCAGTTAAAAAGCTCGTAGTTGGACTTTGGGATGGGTCGGCCGGTCCTTCTCAGGTGTGCACCGGTCATCTTGTCCCTTATGCCGGCGATGCGCTTCTGGCCTTAACTGGCCGGGTTGTGTCCCTGGCGCTGTTAATTTGAAGAAATTAGAGTGCTCAAAGCAAACCTACGCTCTGTATACATTACCATGGGATAACATTAAAGGATTTTGATCCTATTAAGTTGGCCTTCGGGATTGGAGTAATGATTAACAGGCACAGTCGGGGGCATTCGTATTTGGTAGTCAGAGGTGAAATTCTTGGATTTATGAAAGACGAACAATTGCGAAAGCATTTGCCAAGGATGTTTTTATTAATCAAGAACGAAAGTTGGGGGCTTGAAGATGATCAGATACTGTCCTAGTATGAACCATAAACGATGCCGACCAGGGATCAGCGGATGTTGCTTTTAGGACTCCGCCGGTACCTTATGAGAAATCAAAGTTTTTGGGTTCCAAGGGGAAGTATAGTCGCAAGGCTGAAACTTAAAGAAATTGACAGAAGGGCGCCACCAGGAGTGGAGCCTGCGGCTTAATTTGACTGAACACAGGAAAACTTACCAGGTCTAGACATAGTAAGGATTGACAGACTGAGAGCTCTTTCTTGATTCTATGGGTGGTGGTGCATGGCCGTACTCAGTTGGTAGAGCTATTTGTCTGGTTAATTCCGTTAACGAATGAGACCTCAGCCTGCTAACTAGCTATGCAAAGGTATCCATCCGGAGCTAGCTTCTTAGAGGGACTACGGCCTTTTAGGCCGTAGAAGTTTGAGGCAATAACAGGTCTGTGATGCCCTTAGATGTTCTGGGCCGCACGCGTGCTAGACTGATGTATTCAACGAGTCTATAGCCTTGGCCAACATGCCTAGGTAATCTTTCAAATTTCATCGTGATGGGGATAGATCATTGCAATTATTGGTCTTGATAAAGGAATTCCTAGTAAGCGCGAGTCATCAGCTCGCATTGACTATGTCCCTACCCTTTGTATACACCGCCCGTCGCTCCTACCGATTGAATGATCTGGTGAAGTGTTCAGATAGCGGCGGCGTGGGCGGTTCGCTGCCCGTGATGTCGCGAGAAGTCTACTGAACCTTATCATTTAGAGGAAGGAGAAGTCGTAACAAGGTTTCCGTAGGTGAACCTGCGGAAGGATCATTGTCGAACCCTGCAAAGGAAGAAAGACTTGCAAACCCGTTTAAACAACGCGGGGCTGACGCGGGGGAGGCGGCTCGTCCCCAGCCCACGTATCGGTCCTGAGTCAGGGCGAACGCTCGGCAAACAACGAACCTCGGCATGGAATGTGCCAAGGAAAATGAAAACTGGGGGCCAACCTATCCATGCCCCGTCCGCGGTATGCCAGGTTAGGCCTCGGTCCCT
>CM075765.1:41962647-41980147 GCA_037974665.1 Ehretia macrophylla
GTCATATATAATAACAAAAATGACATTTAGGTAAACAATAGTAGCATATATCCACAACAGATATCAGCCTACTCTCCGATGGTGGAATGCCCAGCGAGAGTAGGACACTACTCTCTGAGGGTGGTACCAAGTGAGTGTAGGAACAAGTCAAGTATTTCATGAGGTGGACAGCCTTGATCTCAATTTCAACTTCTTATATCTCCCAAGAGGATACTGCGGATTGTATCCAAAATCTACGATCCAACTCTCCAAGGGTGGTACCAAGCGAGAGAGGGAATAGGTCCACGATAGACACGGGATCACCGGCAAGCCCTATGCCGCCCGACATTCGTGCAAGCTATCGGGCCTGAGGTTGCAACCCCGAAGTACACACAAGCATGCACAAGTAGTCATAGAACACACAACAAATCATATGGGGATCAACTAAAGTGGTAGTCCCGGGCAAGTGATAAACATTTTCTTGGCAATAGAATAACGGCTATAATAAAGCAATTTTCAAGTATAAATTGGGCATTATGACGGCATGCAAATAACATGTATAACATTTATGTAAATATTTGGGCAACATCTCTGCTTATGTTATGCTAAAACAATCAAATAAATCGAGTAGTAAATATTATCTAAGTCAAATCACAAGCATGATATGTATCTCAAGCTAGAATATTAAAATAATAAATCATGCTATAGACATATAATAATCATATAAACATATAAGATGCTGTTTTTAATAAAATCTCCTCACCTTAAAATGCCAAAAATTGGAGAAGATTTGGACCGGTTTTAAAACTTTTAGAACGTTAGTTAACTGAATCGATATAATTTAGTGAAATCAGGCCAAAGAAAAGTGTTTGCCTGTTTGATTTCAGGGAGTCAAGTGACCCCTTATATAGTTTTTCCAAACCAATGCATACGGAACATGTGTCCCGCCACGTGTCTTACATGCGTGGCACGTCCATGCATGTGTGAAACGTGTCCCCCCTACCTGTCACGCATGCATGGCATGTCCACGTATGTGTGACATGTATCCCTCCACGTGTCTCACATGAGTGGCAAGTCCACGCATGTGCGACACGTGTCCTTAGACACGTGTCACTCCCCAAGAGTCACACCAACGTTTCATTTTTCACCCGTTTCGCGCGTAGGTGTCCCGATTATCGAATTTTCGGGTCGGAATGCAATTTTATCAAATTTCACCGTTAAGTAGTACGAGTTAAAAGAAACTCAATGACATATACTTGTTTTTCACGACGGAATCCCGATTTTCCTATAATTGGCCCCAAAGTGAAATCCCTTTTCCGGACCAAAAATCCCTCAATTCAGAAAAACAGCCAAAATAGCTCAAAATGTTAAAGAAAATCACCCATACTCTTGTAAACAGCTAAAAAGTTTTACTTAGTCACGATATGGGGTTTTACATCCATGTAATGATCCTAAGCTTTTTGTTAATTAATATTATAAGAACACCTATTAATTTGTGGTAGGTATAAACTATAATTAGATTAATAGTTTCTAAGAAATCTTATGTTTATCAAAAGTCAAAGCTTCTGAATGATAATAGACAATGGAAATGCTCAATTATCGTAGCCTCTCCTTGTCTTAATTTCATATGCTTTGTTAAGTCACAAATAAAGGCACTCAACACTCGGGTATTATTTAGGCTTTTATTCCTTAATTTCAATCAAATCAATTAACTTTACAGATTATCATCCTCAAGCTAATACTTTTACTAGCAACCTGTTAAGTGAACTAATACTGCTTCTCTCCAAGCCCAACCCTGTATAACGCCTTTGTAGGCGGATAGCAATATTTTGTTTAACCCCTGGCGTTAAAACTTCTAATTCATTTATGCCGGTTAATATCCTTTACTTAATTTAAACCCGTGTTAGCAACTTCAAAGTATATTCCTATAGTAAACAATTAATTAATTAACCCTGACCACCAAATTAACGGTCGGCTATGTTAATCCCTAGCTAACACCTTGCTCAACGTTCATATTTCTATTGCTTTACTCAACAAAGCTAGTTATGATAGTTGCGTAAGTAAAATAAAGAAGACTAATAAATTAAGCTAAGTCCATATTATCCCACATTTACTGATCGGATCCCCTACTTATTCAAGTGGGTGTTATATCATCACCCTACTAGAAGTTGGTTCCCCTATTTAGCCAGCACTAATCAAATCTAATTCCCAAATTTTTACATTACTTGGTAGTAGGTCCATTTATAACTATCCCGCTTTCTTGTAACAATTTAATTCTATAACCGAAGCTACCCAAGATGATACTCACCCATCTTTACTCTAATACACATTCTAAGGTCTATAAACATTCCTCAAGATAACTAGTATCCTATACCATCTTATAGAAGACAATTGAATTCCTAATGACATATTTTAAAAGAAAACTTTATCTTAATAAGTTTAACTAACATTCTAATTCCTTTTTGCTAAACTAAGTTAATCCCTCACTGAAACTATTCAACGAAGTTACAGTAATACTTTATTTAATTTATATCAAACTACCATACTCCAAGGTCTATCTAAGTTACTTATAAACTTTGAACGGTAAAACTAGGTATCATTCTCAAATTAGAATAGTTCAGCTAACACCTTACTTTCTTTTCCTCAGATAATATTTTAGTTTATTATCTTGACACTCCAAATAATTAAAGGTCGATTAATAGAATCCCATAAGTTTAGTATTTCCAATTACTTCTAAGCACAAATTATCTGAATTTACTTGATAATTGAAAGGAATGCTTAGCTTGATATGCTAGTTACAACATTTCCTCTTAATTTAAAATATCTCGAAGCATAAAACACTTATCTCTAAACACGAAAACACCAAGCACATAAGTGAAGTAGGCCAAACACATAAGGAACACTTATTTCATATATTATTATTCAGGATTCGAGTACGTGTCCTTACATCCTCCCCTCCTTACAAAAATTGCGTCCTCGTAATTTACTTACCTATTTCCTAAGATACTCCTTGTTGGGTACCACCAAATGAAATGATGAGACTCCTCAAACAAAAGCTCAGCATATAGGTGTCCCCCTAATAACAAGCTTCCTCCACTTATCCAAACCTAGTAAGTAGTCCAGGATTGCTATTGCCTCAGGATCGATTTTATCTCTGGTACTCTCTAATGGTTCAAGCTTGTAATCCTATTTTCAATTTCGTAGTCCACACTTAAGTACCACCTCCATATCCATTATTTGAATATTTCCATCTATACTCTAGTTAAGCCATCGAAGTACTCCTTACTTCATGTGAACAATCATTTAAGAAATCAAAGAAGCTAACCTTTCTACGGTCGTGCCATGTTATCAAGCTCTCATTTATCTGGTACCTCAAGTTAACATATTCTAATGAAAGTTGAAGTTGTTCTTCACTAGGCTAATACCACAATCAACACACATTAGCTTCACAAGGCATATTAGATGGGTTTACACTTAAAAGACAAGCATATTAGGCACATTTCATCATGCTAAACACATATTCCTAAAAGATAACTACCCACCGTTCGAAGATCCTATCCCAGCTTATGAGCTAACTAAGCTCTGATACCACCTATAACGACCCCAACCCGGCCCTTCTCAAGACTAGGTCAAAGTCTGCGTTTATCGTCATTAGAAGTTCATAACTTTCTATTGAAAGGAACAGTAAATAAAGAATTACTTACTAACAAGCCTGTATATAATAATTTAAATAAAATAGGGTGTTACAACATCTGAGATCTGATAACTACTCGGCTATCATACACACTGAGGTTTCAACATAGCTACCCTTTTCCCAAAATTAATACAACAAACTCTAACTTTTACAACTTAGATCCAACTATGACAGCAAAAGGCTTCGAGCATGTAAACATTCAAAGTCAATTTCCATTTCAAGCTAAGCTGTACCTGCACTGGGGGGAGAAAAAACGGTGAGCTTTGGGGAAGCTCAGTGAGGATAGAATAGAAGAGTTTTGAAAACATTTCTGGTCAGTCTCTTTTGTAAATCATGATGCAATTCATGTATGGTGGTATAACAATTTTTCCATATAAGATATGATAACTAGTAGTAAATTACATTTGAGTCATATATAATCACAAAAATGACATTTAGGTAAACAATAGTGGCATATATCCACAACAGATATCAGCCTACTCTCCGAGGGTGGAATGCCAAGCGAGAGTAGGACACTACTCTCCGAGGGTGGTACCAAGTGAGAGTAGGAACAAGTCAAGTATTTCATGAGGTGGCCAGCCTTGATCTCAATTTCAACTTCTTATCTCTCCCAAGAGGATACTCCGGATTGTATCCAAAATCTACGACCCAACTCTCCGAGGGTGGTACCAAGCAAGAGAGGGAATAGGTCCACGATAGACACGGGAGCACCGGCAAGCCCTATGCCGCCCGGCGTTCGTGCAAGCTATCGGGCCTGAGGTTGCAACCCCCAAGTACACACAAGCATGCACAAGTAGTCATAGAACACACAACAAATCATATTGGGATCAACTAAAGTGGTTGTCCCGGGCAAATAATAAACATTTTCTTTGCAATAGAATAACGGCTATAATAAAACAATTTTCAAGTATAAATAGGGCATTATGACGGCATGCAAATAACATGTATAACATTTATGTAAATATTTGGGCAACATCACTGCTTATCTTATGCTAAAACAATCAAATAAATCGAGTAGTAAATATTATCTAAGTCAACTCTAATTCAAATAAATAAAGAATATTAATAAGCATGATATTTATCTCAAGCTAGAATATTAAAATAACAAATCATGTTATAGATATATAATAATCATATAAACATATAAGATGCTGTTTTTAATAAAATCTCCTCACCTTAAAATGCTGAAAATTGGAGAAGATTTGGATTGGTTTTAAAAATTTCGGAACGTTAACTAACTGAATCGATATAATTTAGTGAAATCGGGCCAAAGAAAAGTGTTTGGCTGTTTGATTTCAAGGAGTCAAGTGACCCCTTTATAGAGTTTTTCCAAACCAATGCATGCGGAACACATGTCCCGCCACGTGTCTCACATGCGTGGCACATCCACGCATGTGTGACACGTGTCCCCCCTACGTGTCACGCATGCATGGCATGTCCACGCATGTGTGACACGTATCCCTCCACGTGTCTCACATGCGTGGCACATCCACACATATGCGACACGTGTCCTTAGACACGTGTCACTCCCCGAGAGTGATACCAACGTTTCATTTTTTACCCGTTTCGCGCGTAGGTGCCCCGATTATCGAATTTTCGGGCCGTAATGCAATTTTGCCAAACTTCACCGTTAAGTAGTACAAGTTAAAAGAAACTCAATGGAATATACATGTTTTTCGCAACAGAATCCTGATTTTCCTATAATTGGCCCCGAAGTGAAATCCCTTTTCCGGACCAAAAATCCCTAAATTCGGAAAAACAGCCGAAATAGCTCAAAATGTTAAAGAAAATCACCCATACTTTTGTAAGCAGCTAAAAAGTTTTACTTAGTCACGATATGGGGTTTTACATCCCTGTAATGATCCTAAGCTTTATGTTAATTAATGTTATAAGAACACCTATTAATTCGTGGTAGGTATAAACTATAATTAGATTAATAGTTTCTAAGAAATCTTATGTTTATCAAAAGTCAAAGCTTCTGAATGATAATAGACAATGGAAATGCTCAATTATCGTAGCCTCTCCTTGTCTTAATTTCATATGCTTTGTTAAGTCACAAATAAAGGCACTCAACACTCGGGTATTATTTAAGCTTTTATTCCTTAATTTCAATCAAATCAATTAACTTTAGAGATTACCATCCTCAAGCTAATACTTTTACTAGCAACCTGTTAAGTGTACTAATACTACTTCTCTCCAAGCCTAACCCTGTATAACGCCTATGTAGGCGGATATCAATATTTTGTTTAACCTATGGCGTTAAAACTTCTAATCCATTTATGCCGGTTAATATCCTTTACTTAATTTAAACCCATGTGTTAGCAACTTCAAAGTATATTCCTATAGTAAACAATTAATTAATTAACCCTGACCACCAAATTAACGGTCGGCTATGTTAATCCCTAGCTAACACCTTGCTCAACGTTTATATTTCTATTGCTTTACTCAACAAAGCTGGTTATGATAGCTGCGTAAGTAAAAGAAAGAAGACTAATAAATTAAGCTAAGTCCATCTTATCCCACATTTACTAATCGGATCCCCTACTTATTCAAGTGGGTGTTATATCATCACCCTACTAGAAGTTGGTGCCCCTATTTAGCCAGCACTAATCAATTCTAATTCCCAAATTTTTATATTACTTGGTAGTAGGTCCAATTATAACTATACCGTTTTCTTGTAACAATTTAATTCTATAACCGAAGCTACCCAAGATGATACTCACCCATCTTTACTCTAATACACATTCTAAGGTCTATAAACATTCCTCAAGATAACTAGTATCCTATACCATCTTATAGAAGACAATTGAATTCCTAATGACATATTTTAAAAGAAAACTTTATCTTAATAAGTTTAACTAACATTCTAATTCCTTTTTGCTAAACTAAGTTAATCCCTCAATGAAACTATTCAACGAAGTTATAGTAATACTTTATTTAATTTATATCAAACTACCATACTCCAAGGTCTATCTAAGTTACTTATAAGCTTTGAACGGTAAAACTAGGTATCATTCTCAAATAAGAATAGTTCAGCTAACGCCTTACTTTCTTTTCCTCAGATAATATTTTAGTTTATTATCCTGACACTCCAAATAAATAAAGGTTGATTAATAGAATCCCATAAGTTTAGTATTTCCAATTACTTCCAAGCACAAATTATCTGAATTTACTTGATAATTGAAAGGAATGCTTAGCTTGATATGCTAGTTACAACATTTCCTCTTAATTTAAAATATCTCAAAGCATAAAACACTTATCTCTAAACACAAAAACAGCAAGCACATAAGTGAAGTAAGCCAAACACATAAGGAACACTTATTTCATATATTATTATTCGGGATTCGAGTACGGGTCCTTACACGATCCACTGAGATTCAGCCATTTGTCGCTCTAATTCGTCCCTCCCCCTTCCTCACCTATCTCCGTCCCATATGCAATCTAATCCCATCAACCAACACTATTTCCCCCAAATGGGCCAAGAGGTTCAACGCCCTATGCCGCTCCTCAAGTGTGTCTCCAAGTGCCTAAGTAAGTCATAAGTTGTAACCTAAGTGTCGACGCGCGAATGCCCAAGTGTTGCCAAGTGATATGTACCCTAGTCCAAATAACATTAGCCCAAGTTAGTTTGCCACGCTCGCTGCGTGCAGAAGTGCCGCCGCAAGTGTTGTAGGGTTTCGAGGCAACGATGATGCCCAATTATGCCCAAGTGCTAAGTGCTATGCCCGAGGATGCCCAAGTGCTAAGTGCTACGCCCAAGGGTGCCCACCCAAGTACTAAGTGCTATGCCCAAGTACTATGCCCAAGTGGTAAACCCAAGTGCTGACGTAATAAGTTTTAAGTGTCGATGCGCGAATGCCTAAAGTGCTATACCAAAGGGCTATGTGCTACGCCCAATGATGCCCAAGTGCTATGTACTATACCCAAGTGCTATGTGCACCTAAGTGCTATGCCCAATGATGCCTAAGTGCTATGCCCAAGTGCTAACGGAACCTATGCCGGCCGACCCTGCTTATTGCCTCGAGTGCCCAAGTGTTAAACAACCTATTCTTGCTTCGTAAGAGATGGCAAAAAATTTGAATCCGACCTTGTGTGCTGCCGGCCCGCCGAGGTGCCTAACATTCTTCCATCAGCATTTACGGTGATTGAGGTTATGTTGCCCCTATCTTCGGCACAACTGGGCATGTTCGTGAACGGCTGCGGTACGACTATCCACGGTGTTGTACGACGGCGCACGATTGGGCCTCGGATGGGACACGTACTTGGGGCAAGTACTTGGGGCCTCGGATGAGCCACAACTTGGCTAGCAATTGGGGTACGGCTTGACAAGCAGTGGGGTCGCGCAAGGGGAACGATGGGGCAAACAGTTGGGCCACGTAGGGTGCGCGCATGGGGCGCCTATACCGCACGGAGGTGTGCGCATGGGGCGCACGTGCCGCACGATGGTGCGCACATGTAGCTCACATGCAGCACAAAGGTACGCGCATAGGGCGCCCATGCCGCACAATGGTGCACGCATACAACACGAAGGTGCGCGCATGATGCGCCCTTGCCGCACAAAGGTGCGCGCATATGGCGCTCATGCAGCACAATGGTGCACGCATATGGCCCACATGCTGCACAAAGGTGAGCGCATGCCGCACGAAGGTGCACGTATGAGGCGCCCATGCTGCACGATAGTGTACGCTTGGGGTGCCCATGCCGCCCAATGGTGCAAGCATGCCGCACGAAGGTGCGCGGATGGGGCTCCCATGCCGCACGAAGATGAGCACATGGGGCGCCCATGCTGCACGATGGTGCGAGCATGCCACACAAAGGTGCGCGCATGGGGCACCCATGCCGCCTGATGGTACGTGCATGCCGCATAATGGTACGTCCATGGGGTACGCATGCCGCACGATGGTCGGCACATGTGGCCCGCATGCCGCACGAAGGTGAGCGCATAGGGTGCCCAAGCCGCACGAAGATGCGCGTATAGGGCACCCATGCCGCACAATGGTACGAGCATGCCGCACGAATGTGCATGCATGGGGCGCCCATACCGCTTGATGGTGCACGCGTGTCACATGATAGTGCACGCATGGGGCTCGCATGCCGCACTCTGGTGTGCATATGTGGCTCGCATGCCGCACGGAGGTGCTCGCATGGGGCACCCATGCCGCACGTAGATGTGCGTATGGGGTGCCCATACTGCTCGATGTTGTATGCACCGGGCGCGCATGCGGCACGATGGTGCGCGCATATGGCCCGCTTGGCACAAGAAGGTGTCAGCATTGGGTGCCCATGCTGCACGATAGTGCGCGCATGCCACACGATGGTGCACGCATGTGGCCTGCATGCTGCACAAAAGTATGTTCATAGGGTGCCCATGTTGCACAAAGGTGCGCGCATGGGGCTCCCGTGCCACATGATGGTGCGCTCATCGAACGCTCATGCCGCACGATGGTGCATGCATGTGGCCCGCATCCCCCACGATGGTGCGTGCATGGGGTACCCATGCCGCACGAAGGTACGTGCATGGGGCGCCCGTGCCGCACGATGGTGCGCGCAAGTGGCGAGCGCAGGGCACTCAAAGAGCGTTGTTGGGGCACTGTTGGTGCATGGCTGGGGCACTGTTGGGGTACGACTGGGGCACTATGTGGGTACACTTAGGGGACGATAGGGGATGTTGGGGGACGGCTTTGGCACTACTAGGGGACGTTTGGCACGACGGGCAATGTTAAGCATTCGGAGGTATTGGGAATGCGGAATGTATTATGAAGCGAATTTGGACATTGATATTCTTTTACAAGTGGTTTCCGAATCTATGAAGTAGTCTTAACCTCTGCCTTGTCCGACAAACAGTTCTTCACATTTGTGAGATGAAATAGATTAATCGGTTTCCCAATCCATCCAAAAAAAATTTAACGCCAAATATCATGTAAACAAATTAAATTATGAATTAATATAAATTTTCTTGATATTTCTAGTATTTTTTCTGATTTTTCCCTATTTTTCGTAATTTTTAAATATTAAAAATTAATTTTTCAAAAAAAATATCTTTGAATTTCATTTAACAAATTAATGTTTGAATTAATATAATTTTTTTTGAATTTTCTACTATTTTTTCTAATTTTTTGCTATTTTTTGCAATTATTAAATATTAAAAATAATTTTTTTTTAAAAATAATTTTGAAGCATTTGGATATCATATGCTATCAATAAGGAGTAAGTTGGGTACGAAGATCATGCCTTATGGGGCCTTTTATAATGTAAAACATCCATTATGAATCTCTGGCAAAATGTACGCTACTACTGTCACTTGGATTTTTGCATCTAAATGTACTATAGGGGGGTGTATGGTGTCAAGCCTCCTGGTCGAGGTCCATGCGGAGGGACGTTATGGGCACTTCGTGGCACATTGTGGCCTATATCGTGGGCTATATTGTGGGCGGGAATGCCTACCGAGTGAATAACGCCGAAGTATTGCATTGCATACCTGTGCGTTGGGGTCGTCCCACCCTCGCCCCGCGTTCCCTGACATATCTCTCGGCGCGGCACCAGGATGGCTAATGAGGAACGTGGTGGCTTCTCTAGCCCCTAATTATCCATCTTGGTGCCGCAACACCGTCGACATCATTGGGATGGCTAATGAGGGGGCGAGTGGTTGCCCAAACACAAAACTAGCCATCCTTGTGCCACCGACTAGGTACACGTTGGGGGATAATCCCGTCCCCCGAGGTGTCGTTGGGCCTGCGCGATGCGCGAATTGCCCCGCACACGAAGCCATGGCCGTTGCCGAGTGGTTGCGCGCGACCATGGTCTAGTGTCGTGGCGATCCAAGTACCGCGTGGGCTTGGGTGGCTCTTGGGGGACGGTGGGGGAAAGTGTGATGCGCGAATCACCTAGCACACATGGCATTGGCTTTCGTTAAGCAACGACACGAGCGTTGCGATGAGACGATTGCTAATGCTTCAATGTTGTGGCAATCCAAGCACCATGCGGCCTTGAAGCCGTCCCCCAGTGGGTTCTAACGTGCCTGTACGATGCGCGAATCGCCTAGCACAAGATGCCATGGTCCTTGCTGAGTAGTAATGCGACAAACGTGGTCTAGTGTCGTGGTGATCCAAGCACCACGTGGGCAGGAAGGGAGTTTGCTTGTCCCGTTCCATGCATACGGGGAGACGTTGGCCGGCATGCGTGATGCGCGAATCGCCTATCACATATGGCATTGGCTTTTGTTAAGCAACGATGCGAGCTTTGCGATGAGACGATTGTTGTTGCTTAAATGTCGTGATGATCCAAGCACCAGGCGCCCTTCAAGTCGTCCCCCTGTTGGTTCCGACAGGCCTGTGCGATGCGTGAATTGCCTAGCACACGACGCCACGGTCCTCGCTTAGTCGTAATGCGACGGACGTGGTCTAGTGTCGTGGAAATCCAAGCACTGTGTGGGCAGGAAGGTAGTTTGCTTGTCCCGTTCCGTGCATACAGGGGGACGGTGGGAGGCATGCGTGATGCACGAATCGCCTAGCACATGCAGCATTGGCTTTCGTTAAGCAACGACGCTAGCGTTACGTTGAGGTGATTGCTAATGCTTCAATTTCGTGGTGATCCAAACACTATGCGGCTTTGAAGCTGTCCCCGGTTGGTTCTGGCGGGCCTGTGCGATGCGCGAATCGCCTAGCATACGACGCCATGGTCCTCATTGAGTTGTAATGCGACGGACGTGGTCTAGTGTCGTGGTGATCCAAGCACCGCGTCGGCAGGAAGGTAGTTTGCTTGTCCCATTCCGTGCATACGGGTACATACAGGGGGACAGTGGGGAGCATGCGTGATGCGCGAATCGCCTAGCACATGTGGCATTGGCTTTTGTTAAGCAACGACGCGAGCGTTGTGAAGAGATATTGCTGATGCTTCAATGTTGTGGCGATCCAAGCACCATGCGGCCTTGAAGCTGTCCCCCGGTTGTTTTCGACGGGCTTGTGCGATGTGCGAATCGCCTAGCACATGATGCCATGGTCCTCGCTGAGTTGTAATGCGACGGATATGGTCTAGTGTCGTGGCGATCCAAGCACCGCGTAGGCAGGAAGGTAGTTTGCTTGTCCTGTTTCGTGCATACGGGTGCATACAGGGGGACGGTGGAGGGCATGCGTGCTGTGCGAATTGCCTACCACATGTGGCATTGGCTTTCGTTAAGCAATGACGTGAGCGTTGCGATGAGACGATTGCTGATGCTTCAATGTCGTGGCGATCCAAGCACCATGCGGCCTTGAAGCCGTCCCCCGATGTGTTCCTACTGGTATGTGCGATGCGCAAATCTCCTAGCACACTACGCCATTGTCCTCGCTGAGTCGTAATGTGACGGACGTGGTCTAGTGTCGTGGCGATCCTACCGCTGCGTGGACAGGAAGGTAGTTTGCTTGTCTCGTTCCGTGCATATGAGTGCATACAGGGGGACGGTGGGGGGCATACGTGATGCGCGAATCGCATAGCACATGTGGCATTGGCTTTTTTTAAGCAACGACGCGAGTATTGCGATGAGACGATTGCTGATGCTTCAATGTCGTGGCGATCCAAGCACTATGCTGCCTCGAAGCCGTCCCCCGGTGTGTTCCCACTGGCCTGCGTGATGTACGAATCGCCTAGCACACGACGCCATGGTCCTCGTTGAGTCGTAATGCGACGGACATGGTCTAGTGTCATGGCGATCCAAGCAGTGTGTGGGCAGGAAGGTAGTTTGCTTATCCCGTTTCGTGCATACGGGTGCATACAGGGGGACGGTGGGGGGCATGCGTGATGCGCGAATCGCCTAGCACATGTGGCATTGGCTTTCGTTAAGCAGCGACGCGAGCATTGTGATGAGACGATTGTTGATGCTTCAATGTCATGACGATCCAAGCACCGTACAGCCTCAATGCCATCCCCTGGTGTGTTCCAACTGGCCTGCGCGATGCGCGAATCGCCTAGCACACGATGCCATGATCCTCGCTGAGTCGTAATGCGACAGACATGGTCTAGTGTTGTGGCGATCCAAGCACCGAGTGGGCAGGAAAGTAGTTTGCTTGTCCCGTTCCGTGCATACGGGTGTATATAGGGGGACGGTGGGGGGCATGCGTGATGCTCGAATCGCCTAGCACATGTGGCATTGGCTTTCGTTACGCAACAACACGAGCGTTGCGATGAGACGATTGCTGATGCTTCAATGTTGTGGCGATCCAAGCACCGTGCGGCCTCGAAGCTGTCCCCCGGTTGTTTTTGACGAGCCTGTGCGATGCGTGAATCGCCTAGCACACGACGCCATGATCCTCGCTGAGTCGTAATGCGACGAACGTGGTTTAGTGTCCGGGCGATCCAAGCATCTCGTGGGCAGGAAGGTAGTTTGTTTATCCCGTTCTGTGCATGCGGGTGCATACAGGGGGATGGTGAGGGGCATGCATGATGCGCAAATCGCCTAGCACGTGTGGCATTGGCTTTTATTAAGCAACGACGTGAGCGTTGCGATGAGACGATTGCTGATGCTTAAATGTCGTTGCGATCCAAGCACGGTGCGCCTCAAAGCCGTCCCCTGGTGTGTTCCAACTGGCCTACACGATGCGCGAATCTCCTAGCACACGATGCCATGGTCCTCGTTGAGTCGTAATACGACGAACGTGGTCTAGTTTCGTGGCGATCCAAGCCTCGCGTGGGCAGGAAGGTAGTTTGCTTGTCCCGCTCCGTGCATACGGGTGCATACAGGGGGACGGTGGGGGGCATACGTGATGCGCGAATCGCCAAGCACATGTGGCATTGGCTTTCGTTAAGCAACGATGCGAGCGTTGCGATGAGACGATTGTTGATGCTTCAATATTATGGCGACCCAAGCACCGTATAACCTCGAAGGTGTGCCCCGGTGTGTTCCCACTGGCCTGCGCAATGCACGAATCGCCTAGCACACGATACCATGGTCCTCGCTGAGTCTTAATGCTACGAACGTGGTCTAGTGTCGTGGCGATCCAAGCACCGCGTGGGCAGGAAGTCCGCTTTCAGTTGGTACCTCAGTTCCGTGCAATCGGTGCATGGTCGGGCACCACGAAGTAGGCCCTTAAGCTTGCGACGTACGGCCTGGTCATGCACCTTGTGCTGTTCCTGTCCCGTGTCCCTCAGAAATTCTTCATGCCTAGCGGTGCGTGCTCGAGCAATCTCACCGGTTCCGTTCGCCTGAACGGCTTCATTTGCCTTGACTGTGGGGCGGTTACCGGCTTGGTTGTCTGGGCATAGTGAACGTGATAGCACGTGAGTGGTGGTCGGTTTGTGAGGGTCGGTTGGATCCCTGCTTGAGCAGTGACGTCCGCCCCTGCTTGCCTCTTCATTCGCTGGCTGAGTGCTTACGTTGCCTCAGTCAGTAGGTCAGTTTTCTGTGTTGCGTTCCTACAAAGAAAGCAGTCTAAAGTCACATCGTCCATCTTTTGCCTTTCGTCTGCCTTCGTGGATGGCATGGGGCGAACCCCTAAGAACGTCCCGTGTTCCACGCTGCTCACTCCAAAAAGTGCAGCACACGTGGCCCATGGGGTGTCACTCCATCTCTCGGATGCAGCACACCATGATGGTATGGGGTTCTTGGCCTCTCTTTGCCTAATATAGCGTTCGTCGCTAATCGCGTACGACGGTCGTGCCCTCGTCTCTACCAGTCGACCCTTAGGGGACGATGTGCCTCGTGTGACGCCGGAGTCAGTGAGGAATGCTACCTGGTTGATCCTGCTAGTAGTCATATGCTTGTCTCAAAGATTAAGCCATGTATGTGTAAGTATGAACTAATTCAGACTGTGAAACTGCGAATGGCTCTTTAAATCAGTTATAGTTTGTTTGATGGTATCTACTACTCGGATAACCGTAGTAATTCTGGAGCTAATACATGCAACAAATCCCGACTTCTAGAAGGGATGCATTTATAAGATAAAAGGTCGACGCGGGCTCTTCCCTCGTGCTGGCTACGCATCATTCAAATTTCTGCCCTATCAACTTTCGATGGTAAGATAGTGGCCTACCATGGTGGTGACGGGTGACGGAGAATTAGGGTTCGATTTTGGAGAGGGAGCCTGAGAAACGGCTAATACATCCAAGGAAGGCAACAGGCACGCAAATTACCGAATCCTGACACGGGGAGGCAGTGACAATAAATAACAATACCAGGCTCAAAGAGTTTGTTAATTGGAATGAGTACAATCTTAATCCCTTAACGAAGATCCATTGGAGGGCAAGTCTAGCGCCAGCAGCCGCGGTAACTCCAGCTCCAATAGCGTATATTTAAGTTGTTGCAGTTAAAAAGCTCGTAGTAGGACTTTGGGATGGGTCGGCCGGTCCGCCTCAGGTGTACACCGGTCGTCTCGTCCATTCTGTAGGCGATGCGTTCCTGGCCTTAACTGGTCGGGTCGTGCCTCCAGTGTTGTTACTTTGAAGAAATTAGAGTGCTCAAAGCAAGCCTACGCTCTATATACATTAGCATGGGATAACATTATAGGATTTTGATCCTATTGAGTAAGCCTTCGGGATCGGAGTAATGATTAACAAGGACAGTTGAGGGCATTCGTATTTCATAGTCAGAGGTGAAATTCTTGGATTTATGGAAGACGAACAACTGCGAAAGCATTTGCCAAGGATGTTTTCATTAATTAAGAATGAAAGTTAGGGGCTCGAAGACGATCAGATACCGTCCTAGTCTCAACCATAAACGATGCCGACCAGGGATCGACGAATGTTGCTTTTAGGACTCCGCCGGTACCTTATGAGAAATCAAAGTTTTTGGGTTCCGGGGGGAGTATGGTCGTAAGGCTGAAACTTAAAGGAATTGACGAAAGTGCACCACCAGGAGTGGAACCTGTGGCTTAATTTGACTCAACACGGGGAAACTTACCAGGTCCAGACATAGTAAGGATTGATAGACTGAGAGTTCTTTCTTGATTCTATGGGTAGTAGTGCATGGCCGTTCTCAGTTGGTAGAGCGATTTTTCTGGTTAATTCCATTAACGAACGAGACCTCAGCCTGCTAACTAGCCATGCGAAGGTATCCCTCCGCAGCTAGCTTCTTAGTGGGACTACAGCCATTTAGGCCCCGGAAGTTTGAGGCAATAACAGGTCTATGATGCCTTTAGATGTTTTGGGCCGCACGCGCGCTACACTGATGTATTCAACGAGTCTATAGCCTTGGGTGACCAGCCTGGGTAATCTTTGTAATTTCATCATGATGGGGATAGATCATTGCAATTGTTGGTCTTGAACGAGGAATTCCTAGTAAGTGCGAGTCATTAGCTCGCGTTGACTACGTCTCTGCCCTTTGTACACACCACCCGTCGTTCCTACTGATTGAATGATACGGTGAAGTGTTCGGATCGCGGCGATGTGGATGGTTCGCTGCCCGCGACGTCGCGAGAAGTCCACAGAACCTTATCATTTAGAGGAAGGAGAAGTCGTAACAAGGTTTCCGTAGGTGAACCTGCGGAAGGATCATTGTCGAACCCTACGAAGGTAGAATGACTTGCGAACCCGTTTAAACAGCGCGGGGCCGAGCGGGGGACGCAGCTCGTCCCCCGCCCGCGTGTCGGTCTTGAGTCGGGGCGAATGCCCCGCAAACAACGAACCTTGACGTGGAATGCGCCAAGGAAAATGAAATTTGGGGGCCAGCCTATCCGTGCCCCGTCCGCGGTGTGCCGCGTTAGGCATAGGTCCCTTACGAAACGAAAATGACTCTCGACAACGGATATCTCAGCTCTCGCATCGATGAGGAACGTAGCGAAATGTGATACTTGGTGTGAATTGCAAAATTCCGTGCATCGTATCCCCTACCCCGCGCCACAACATTGGGCTGTCGAGTTCGTGCGTGGGGACGGATTGTGGCCTCTCGTGTCTCATGGCGCGGTTGGCCGAAATACGAGTCCAGCGCGACGGACATCACGACAAATGGTGGTTGGTTCATTCAACTCGTGAGTTGTCGTGCGTCGTCCCGTCACGCATGCGGGACTGAAGATAGACCCTCCGGCGTCATGCGCTATGAATGTGACCCCATGTCACGTGGGATTACCCGCTGAGTTTAAGCATATCAATAAGCAGAGGAAAAGAAACTTACAAGGATTCCTTTAGTAACGGTGAGCGAACCGAGAATAGCCCAGCTTGAGAATCGGGCAGCTCCGTCGTCCGAATTGTAGTATGGAGAAGCGTCCTCAGCGGCAGATCGGGCCCATGTCCCATGGAAAGGGGCGCTAGAGAGGGTGAGAGCCCCGTCGTGCTTGGACCCTGTCACACCATGAGGCGCTGTCGGCAAGTCGGGTTGTTTGGGAATACAGCCCTAAGCGGGCGGTAAATTCCGTCCAAGGCCAAATACGGGCGAGAGACCGATAGCGAACAAGTACCGTGAGGGACAGATGAAAAGGACTTTGAAAAAAGAGTCAAAGAGTGCTTGAAATTTTCGGGAGGGAAGCGGATGGGGGTCGGTGATGCGCCATAATCGTATGCGGAACGGCAAGAGCTGGTCAGTCGATCGGCTCGGGTCACGGACCAGCGCGGACCAGGGCGGATTGGGGCAGCGGCAAAAGCCCGGGCAGTAGATATGCCCGCAGAACGCCGTTGCCTCGATCGTGACGGGGCAGCGCACCTTCGGTGTGCTTCGACATCTGTGCGCTCTCGGTGCTAGCCTACAGGCTCCCTATTCAACCTGTCTTGAAACACGGACCAAGGAGTCTGCCGTGTGTGTGAGTCAACGGGTGTGTAAACCTGCAAGGTGATAGGAAGCTGATTGGCGGGATCCCCACCGGTGGGTGCACCGCCGACCGACCTTGATCTTTTGAGAAGGGTTCAAGTGCGAGCATACCTGTCGTG
>CM075765.1:41985147-42007647 GCA_037974665.1 Ehretia macrophylla
CACGACGGGCAATGTTAAGCATTCGGGGGTATTGGGCATGCGGAATGTATTATGACACGAATGTGGACATTGATATCCTTTTACAAATGTTTTTCGAATCTACGAAGTAGTCTTAACCTTTGCCTTATCCGACAAACAGTTCATCACATTTGTGAGGCGAAATAGATTTATCAGTTTCCCAATCCATCCAAAACAAATTTTCACGCCAAATATCATGTAAACAAATTAATTTATGAATTAATATAAATTTTCCTGAATTTTCTAGTATTTTTTTTGATTTTTCCCTATTTTTTGTATTTTTTAAGTATTAAAAATTAATTTTTTGAAAAAAATATTTTTGAATATCATTTAACAAATTAATGTATGAATTAATATAATTTTTTCTGAATTTTCTACTATTTTTTTTGATTTTTCCCTAGTTTTCGCAATTATTAAATATGAAAAAATATTTTTTTGAAAATAATAATCTTGAAGCGTTTGGATATCATATGCTATCAATATGGAGCATGTTGGGTACAAAGATTATGCCATATGGGGCCTTTTATAGTGTAAAGCACCCAATATGAATCTTTGACAAAATGTACGCTACTGCTGTCACTTGGGTTTTTGCATCTAAATGTACTATAGGGGGGTATATGGTGTCAAGCCCCCTGGTCGAGGTCCATGCGGGGGGACGTTGTAAGCACTTTGTGGTACATTGTGGGCTATATCGTGGGTTATATAGTGGGCGGGAATGCCTACCGAGTGAATCACGCCGAGGTATTGCATTGCATACCCGTACGTTGGGGCCGTGCCACCCTCGCCCCGCATCCCCCATCATGTCCCTCGGCGTGACACCAAGATGGCTAATGAGGAACGTGGTGGCTTCCCTAGCCCTTCATTATCCATCTTGGTACTGCAACACCGTCGACATTATTAGGATGGCTAATGAGAGGACGAGTGGTTTCCCACGCACAAAACTAGCCATCCCCGTGCCGCCGGCTAGGTACACGTTGGGGGACATTCCGGTCCCCCGACGTGGCGTTGGGCCTGTGCGATGAGCGAATTGTCACGCTCCAACCCGGCCTATAAAGGTTAGACTAGGGTGTGATCTAAACATTCATGTCATATCTCGTACTTAATCGTTCATGAAAGTTTAACACTTAATGTTTTAGCCTAAACTCCACAATTTTTTGGAAAACCGACAGCATAACGGCTGTAATTCGGCTCTTTGGTTTGACCTAATTCTCTAAACGCCTCAAAATTTTCAATCTCAATTTCATTTCCAACTAAGATTACTATTTACCATCAATTGAAATGCCAACTAGTTATCTCGAAGTCTCGTTTGATTAATAACCTAGCATGATACTATGTCTCGTTTGTTTGTTAATCCTCGTTACAAAAGTACCTGTTGATCTTAGCTTAACAATGAGTACCTGCTTTAAATTGGATAGGTTCATTACTTAATCCTTACCTGATACTTCATAACCCTATGATAGATACTAGCCAATAACGATAGCAAAACGACCATAGTAGTGTCTATCTAGCTATTATCAGTACAAGCCAAAATTAGACCCCAAATTACAACGGGGGTCTTTTACATTACAACAACAAGCAACATAAAAGAAATAGTCTTCAAACAACATATCATTTACAAATGGCCATAATCAAGCAAGGCACGTAGGGCAAGCAATCATTCCAAGGAATCATCATTAGGCACGTTGTCCTCAGGTACCTGTTCCTGGTCTTCTTCACCTGAGATGATAAAAAAGGGTGAGTCCTTATGAACTCAGCGAGGGGGAACGAGAAATAAGTTTTGGAACTCATTTTCTGGTTCAACTTATGAGAACCCTTTTTGCAAGCATGAATATATCACAAGTAAGTACATAACGTAATATAAAAGTAAAAGAACACAATTACCCGTCTTTCCTCCCCGAGGTCCTCTAGGAACTAAGCGAGAGTACTTATACACATAGTGAAAAGGATACGGTGAGCTTTTGCTCTCAGTTCAACTCCAGTATCAGTTGTTTCGGCCGGCTTCAATTCATCCCCTTATCACGCCAAATGGGTGTACTCCGGATGTACCCCGAAATCCTACGACCCAACTCTCCGAGAAAGTCTAGCCCCCAAGCGAGAGAGGGAATTGGACAATGGTAGTCATAGTTGTACCAGCAAGCCCGATACCGCTCGGTGTGCGTGAACGCTACCGCGCCAGAATGAAAGGTTGCAACCTTGTATGCAATGTACATTTATGACATAATATATCACATTAGGAGGACAACAAAGTAGGTTGCCTCCGAACAGTCATAAGATTGCACATTGACAAGTAAACAAGCGAGGCATGATATGACAGGCAATTTCACTTATGAAGCACATGGAGTTATATGAATATTAAACGGGCAGCCATGTAACGCACGTAAATCAAGTCATATAACTCATTTCAAAGTTCATGTAATCAAATAATAAGATTATTCATCATGCAACGACATATACATGGGACCGGGTGCAAGAAAAGCCTACTTATCAACATGTAATCGTCGAAATCAAATTTAGGGCTACAAGGGCAACTACGAGCAGCCTGCTAAACACATAATCAAACACAATATCCATAGGATCAACACTTAGCGAGTTTACCTAGTTACTAGGGTTTCAATTCGTGCTTACCCGTGCGATTAAACCTCAAGTCATCTCGTAATTAAGCTCAAGCCATGCATTGATTAATTCAAACACCCTCAAGAATTCAAAACAGTCCACACAACATCCAAATGCCACAATCCCAAGCATTTAATACAACAAGGGAAGCTACATTAATTTTCTAAGCATATCAATAGGTGAAACCCTCACGGAAATGGACTGTTTTCTCACAATAATTGAAACAAGCAAACAATATCCAATTCTAGTGAACAATATGTCAAATTAAATCTTAAGGAGTGAAATAAATTCAGAAACAAACCTCGCATCATTTGGAGTTCAAGTTCAAGAGTTATATCCAAAACAGTGAGACTACACAAAACTGTCCAGATTTGCACACATTTCAATACTTGTCGTTTTTGTGGGCCTTAGGGTAAGATTTAGCCTTAGTCCATTTCTGAAAAAAATATTCAGAACTGAAAAATATAGCTTCACACCAAATTTCATGCACTTTGGATATCATTTACTAAGTCAAAACGGGTTCGTTCTACAAGGTCAATGAATCTGCCAAAACCTGCTTCATTTTTCCAGACTTTCCAGATTTGGACACATTTTGATAATTATCCATTTTGAGGACCATAGAATCAAAATTAGCTTTGTCCTATTTCTGTAAAAAGTGTTCAGAACTGGAAAAACTAGTTACCGACCAATTTTCAAGCATTTTCAACATCTTTTACCTAGTCAAAATCACTTCTCACCAACAAGGAAGAAGGTTGTCACGTACACGATTTCATCTATCATCACATTCTAGCCAAAAATCTTGCCATGCATGGTTATAAAAGCTTATGAACAAACATATATCTCAAGTACAGAAGTAAAGATAGACATTTAAGGGCATGCATGTGGTTTTTTGAAAGATTTTCAAGAAGTTTTAGCCCTCACCTTAGCAAAACAACAAGAAGATGCACAAGACTCTTGGTGAAGGACAAAGTTGACCTTTTTCCTTGCTTAGCCGAGACACCACTCGATTTTCTCTAATTTCCTAGCTTAGTAACCAAGTTCTTAGTAGGTGCATGTAGTTAGAACAAGAAGAAAAGAAATGGAAGCTAGCAAACTCACCTAAGCCGAAATGGAGGTGCTAAAGGCTTGCATGTGCATTTCTTTGCTCCTAGCTTTGTTTGGTCAAGCTCCTATGTAGCTTGGAAGTCTTGAAGAGCCTTAGGATGAAGAACTTAGCTATGGAGTCTACAATATTCAGCTAGGGCCAAGAGAGAGAGAGAAGAATGAGAGGAAATGAGAGAAAATGAAGGAAAAAATAAAAGCTTTGCAAAGTTTGAAGCATATGTCGGCCTTGAGCTTGTAAATTTCAGGTTTGTGTCTTCAAGAAGCACAATTTGAATCATCCTAGCATGGACATATGCATGTGTCGAGATTTTGGGTGCATTGGGTAGGGTTTTGGGTTATTTTTATTGCTTTGAGTCATAGATTGTCATAGGATGTCTAGATTTAATTTTGAATTATGCAAGCAAGCACAAATGCACACAAAGTGATCGGCCAAGGCATTGCAAGAATATGAATTTTTGTCTTGGTTGAGCAATATTTAATTGTGTGTTTTGGGATATGCAAAGAATAAAGAATAAAGAATGTCTAGCTTTTGGTGCAATTTCGTCTTCTAGTGGGTTGAATTAGCAATTTAATATTAGTTAGTGGAGTTTGTAGGATTAATTAATGATCTAGTGCTTCGTGTAAGATGCATTCTTGATTAACGTGTGGGCACGCTTTTCTAGGTTTAGGGCACGCACTACGAGACAAGGCATGAACTACGAGACGAATACACATTTTTGAAGTAAATGCACGCAACCCTAAATGAATACACGTAATTCAATGAAAGGCACACAAAATGAAACACGATTCTTAAATCTAGGTTATGGCACACAAATCTAGGCTAGGGCACACGAAATGAGGTATCGCACGAAGCCATAACCGATGCCGAGTGGATGCGCGTGGCCATGGTCTAGTATCGTGGCAATCCAAGCACCGCATGGGCTTGGGTGGCTCTTGGGGCACGGTAGAGGCAAGCATGATGCGCAAATCGCCTAGCACACGTGTCATTGGCATTCGTTAAGAAACGACACGAGCATTGCGATGAGATGATTGCTAATGCTTCAATGTCGTGGCGATCCAAGCACCATGCGGCCTTGAAGCCGTCCCCGGTGGGTTCTGACGTGCCTGTATGATGCGAAAATCGCCTAGCACACAACGCCATGGTCCTCGCTAAGTCATAATGCAACAGACGTGGTCTAGTGTCGTGGCGATCCAAGAACCGCGTGGGCAGGAAGGTAGTTTGCTTGTCCCGTTCCGTGCATACAGGGGGACGGTGGGGGTCATGCATGATGCGCGAATCGCCTAGCACATGGTGCATTGGCTTTTGTTAAGCAACAACGTGGGTGTTGTGATGAGACGATTGTTCATGCTTCAATGTCGTGGCAATCTAAGCATTGTGCGGAGTTGAAGCTGTCCCCCAGTTGTTTTCGATGGGCCTGTGTGATGCACGAATCGCCTAGCACACGACGCCATGGTCCTCGCTGAGTCGTAATGCGACAAACATGCTCTAGTGTCGTGGCGATCCAAGTACCGCATGGGTAGGAAGCTAGTTTGCTTGTCCCGTTCTGTGCATACAGGGGGACGGTGGGGGGCACGCGTGATGCGCGAATCGCTTAGTACATGTGGCATTGGCTTTCGTTAAGCAATAACGTGAGCGTTGCGATGAGACGATTGCTAATGCTTCAATGTCGTGGCGATCCAAGCACCATACGACCTTGAAGCCGTCCCCCGGTGGGTTCTGACATGCCTGTACGATGCCCAAATTGCCTAGCACACAATGCCATGGTCCTCGATAAGTCGTAATGCGACCGACGTGGTCTAGTGTCATTGCGATCCAAGCACTGCATAGGCAGGAAGGTAGGTTGCTTGTCCCGTTCCGTGCATACGGGGGGACGTTGGGGCGCATGCATGATGCGCGAATCGCCTAGCACATGTAGCATTGGCTTTCGTTAAGCAACGACGCGAGCGTTGCGATGAGACGATTGCTGATGCTTCCATGTCGTGGCGATCCAAGCACTATGAGGCCTTGAAGCCGTCCCCTGGTTGGTTCCGATAGGCTTGTGCGATGCACGAATCGCCTACCACACGACGTTTTGGTCTTCACTGAGTCGTAATGCGACAGACGTGCTCTAGTGTCGTGGCGATCCAAGTACCGTGTGGGTAGGAAGGTAGTTTGCTTGTCCCGTTCCGTGCATACAGGGGGGCGGTGGGGGGCATGCGTGATGCGCGAATCGCCTAGCACATATGGCGTTGGCTTTCGTTAAGCATCGACCCGAGCATTGCGATGAGACGATAGCTGATGCTTCAATGTTGTGGCGATCCAAGCACCATGTGGCCTTTAAGCTGTCCCCCGGTTGTTTCTGACGGGCCTGTGCGATGCGCGAATCGCCTAGCACAGGACACTATTGTCCTTGCTGAGTCATAATGCGACATACGTGGTCTAGTGTCGTGGCGATTCAAGCACTGCGTGGTCAGGAAGGAAGTTTGCTTGTCCCGTTCCGTGCATACGGGTGTATACAGGAGGACGGTGGGGGGCATGCGTGATGCGCGAATCGCCTAGCACATGTGGCATTGGCTTTCATTAAGCAATGATGCGAGCGTTGCGATGAGACGATTGCTGATGCTTCAATGTCGTGGTGATCCAAGCACCGTGCTACCTCGAAGTCGTCCCTCGTTGTCTTCCCACTGGCCTGCGCGATGCGCGAATTGCTTAGCACACGACGCTATGGTCCTCGGTGAGTTGTAATACGACGGACGTGGTCTAGTGTCGTGGCGATCCAAGCACCGCGTGGGCCGAAAGGTAGTTTGCTTGTCCCGTTCCGTACATACGGGTGCATACAGTGGGATGGTGGGGGGCATGCGTGATGTGCGAATCACCTAGCGCATGTGGCATTGGCTTACGTTACGTAACAACGCGAGCGTTGCGATGAGATGATTGTTGATGCTATAATGTCGTGGCGATCCAAGCACCGTGCGGCCTCGAAGCCATCCCTCGGTGTGTTCCCACTGGCATGCACGATGCGCGAATTGTCTAGCCCACAACGCCATGGTCCTCGTTGAATCGTAATGCGACGGACGTGGTCTAGTGTCGTGGCAATCCAAGTACCTTGTGGGCAAGAAGATAGTTTGATTGTCCCGTTCTGTGCATACGGGTGCATACGAAGGGACAGTGGGGGGCATGCGTGATGCACGAATCGCCTAGCATATGTGGCATTGGCTTTCGTTAAGCAACGACGCGAGCGTTGCGATGAGACAATTGTTGATGCTTCAATGTCGGGGTGATCCAAGAAACGTGCTACCTCGAAGCCATCCCCCGGTATGTTCCCACTGGCTTGCGCGATGCGTGAATTTCATAACACACGATGCCATGGTCCTCACAGAGTTGTAATGCGACGGACGTGGTCTAGTGTCGTTGCGATCCAAGCACCGTATGGGCAGGATGTCCGCTTTCGGTTGGTACCTCAATTTCGTGCAATCGGTGCATGGTCAGGCACCACAAAGTAGGCCCTTAAGCTTATGACATGCGGCCTGGTCATGCATCTCGTACTATTCCTATCCCATGTCGCTCAGATATTCTTTGTGCCTAGCAGTGCATGCTCGGGCCATCTCGCCGGTTCTGTTCGCCTGAAAGGCTTCGTTTGCCTAGACGGTGGAGCGATTACCGGCTTGGTGGTCTGGGAATAGCGAACGTGATAGCGCGTGAGTGGTGGTCGGCTTGTGTGGGTCGGTTGGATCCCTGCTTGAGCAGCGACGTCCGCCCCTGCTTGCCTCTTCATTCGCGGGCCGAGTGCTTACGTTGCCTCAGTCGGTAGGTCAGTTTCCTGTGTTGCGTACCTACAAAGAAGGTAGTCTAAAGTCACATCGTCCATCTTTTGCCTTGTGTCTGCCTCCGTGGACGACGTGGGGCGAACCCCTAAGCACGTCCCGTGTTCCACGCTGCTCACTCCAACAAGTGCGGCACACGTGGCCCGTGGGGCGTCGCTCGATCTCTCAGATGTGGCACACCATGACGGTATAGGGTCTTTGGTCTCTCTTTGCCCAAAATTAGCGTTCGTCGCTAATTGCGTACGATAGTCGTGCGCTCGTCTTGAGTCGTCGACCCTTAGGGGACGAAGTGCCTCATGCGACGCCGGCGTCGGTGAGGAATGCTACCTGGTTGATCCTGCTAGAAGTCATATGATTGTCTCAAAGATTAAGCCATGCATGTGTAAGTATGAACTAATTCAGACTGTGAAACTGCAAATGGCTCATTAAATCAGTTATAGTTTGTTTGATGGTATCTACTACTCGGATAACCGTAGTAATTCTAAAGCTAATACGTGCAACAAACCCCGACTTCTGGAAAGGATGCATTTATTAGATAAAAAGGTCGACGCAGGCTCTGCCCATTGCTGCGATGATTCATGATAACTCGACGAATCGCACAGCCCCTGTGCTGGTGACGCATCATTCAAATTTTTGCCCTATCAACTTTCGATGGTAGGATAGTAGCCTACCATGGTGGTGACGGGTGACAGATAATTAGGGTTCAATTCTAGAGAGGGAGCCTGAGAAACGGATACAACATCCAAGGAAGGCAACAGGCGCACAAACTACCTAATCCTGACACGGGGAGGTAGTGACAATAAATAACAATACCTGGCTCAAAGAGTCTGGTAGTTGGAATGAGTACAATCTAAATCCCTTAACGAGGATCCATTGGAGGGCAAGTCTGGTGCCAGCAGCTGCGGTTATTCTAGCTCCAATAGTATATATTTAAGTTGTTGCAGTTAAAAAGCTCGTAGTTGGACTTTGGGATGGGTTGGCCAGTCCGTCTCAGGTGTGCACCGGTCATCTCATCCCTTCTGTCGGCGATGCGCTCCTGGCCTTAACTAGTAAGGTCTGCCTTCGGCGCTGTTACTTTGAAGAAATTAGAGTGCTCAAAGCAAGCCTACGCTCTGTATACTTTAGCATGGGATAACATTATAGGATTTCAATCCTATTGAGTTGGCCTTCGGGATTGGAGTAACGATTAACTAGGACAGTCGGGGGCCTTCGTATTTCATAGTCAAAGGTAAAATTCTTGGATTTATGAAAGACGAACAACTGCAAAAGAATTTGCCAAGGATGTTTTCATTAATCAAGAACAAAAGTTGGGGTCTCGAAGACGATCAGATACCGTCCTAGTCTCAACCATAAACGATGCCGACTAGGGATCGGCGAATGTTGCTTTTAGGACTCCGCCTGCACCTTATGAGAAATCAAAGTTTTTGGGTTCCGGGGGGAGTATGGTCGCAAGGCTGAAACTTAAAGGAATTGACGGAAGGGCACCACCAACAGTGGAGCTTGCGACTCAATTTGACTCAACACGGGGAAACTTACCAGGTCCAGACATAGTAAGGATTGACAGACTGAGAGCTCTTTCTTGATTCTATGGGTGGTGGGGCATGTGCGTTCTTAGCTGATGGAGCGTTGTGTCTGGTTAAATCCATTAACGAGCGAGACCTCAGCCTGTCATCTAGCTATGCGAAGGTATCCCTCCGCGGCTAGCTTCTTAGAGGGACTACGGCCTTTTAGGCCGTAGAAGTTTGAGGGAATAACAGGTCTGTGATACCCTTAGATGTTCTGGGCCGCACGCATGCTACACTGATGTATTCAACGAGTCTATAGCCTTGGCCAACAGTCCCAGGTAATCTTTGAAATTTCATCGTAATGGGGATAGATCATTGCAATTGTTGGTCTTGAACGAGGAATTCCTAGTAAGCGCGAGTCATCAGCTCGCATTGACTACATCCCTGCCCTTTGTACATAACCACTCGTCACTCCTACCGATTGAATGATCCGGTGAAGTGTTCGGATTGCTGCGATGTGGGTGGTTCGCTACCCGCGACGTCACGAGAAGTCCATTGAACCTTATCATTTAGAGGAAGGAGAAGTCGTAACAAGATTTTCGTAGGTGAACCTACAGAAGGATCACTGTCGAACCCTGCGAAGGCAGAACGACCTGCGAACCCGTTTAAACAACGCGGGGGCGACACGGGGGAGGTGGCTAGTCGCCAGCCCGCGTGTCGGTCCTGAGTCAGGGCAAACGCCCCGTAAACAACAAACCCCAGCGCGGAATGCGCCAAGGAAAATGAAAATTAGGGGCCAGCCTATTCGTGCCCCGTCTGCGGTGTGCCGGGTTAGGCCTAGGTCCCTTACAAAACGAAAATGACTCTCTGCAACGGATATCTTGGCTCTCACATTGATGAAGAGCGTAGCGAAATGCGATACATGGTATGAATTGCAGAATCCCGTGAACCATCGAGTCTTTGAACACAAGTTGCGCCCAAAGCTATCAAGCCGAGGGCACGTTTGACCAGGCGTTACACATCGCGTTGCCCCCCACCCCGTGCCCTAACATTGGGTATCCGGGTTTGTGCGTGGAGGCGAATTGTGGCCTCCCGTGTCTCGAGGTGCGATTGGACGAAATACGAGTCCGGTGCGATGGACGTCCCAACAAGTGGTGGTTGGTTTATTCAACTGGCGAGTTGTTATGCGTCGTCCCGTCGCGCGTACGAGACTGAAGATAGACCCTCTGGCGCCATGCGCTACGACCGCGACCCCAGGTCAGGCGGGATTACCCGTTGAGTTTAAGCATATGAATAAGCAGAGGAAAAGAAACTTACAAGGATTCCCTTAGTAACGGCAAGCGAACCAGGAACAGCCCAGCTTGAGAATCAAGTCGCTCTGTCATCCGAATTGTAGTCTGGAGAAGCGTTCTCAGCGGCGGATCGGGCCCAAGTCCCCTGGAAAGGGGCGCCAGATAGGGTGAGAGCCCTTTCGTGCTCGAACCCTGTCGCACCACGAGGTGCTGTTGGCAAGTCAGGTTGGTTGGGAATGCAGCCCTAAGTGGGGGGTAAATTCCATCCAAGGCTATATACGTGCGAGAGACCGATAGCAAACAAGTACCGTGAGGGAAAGATGAAAAGGACTTTGAGAAGAGAGTCAAAGAGTGCTTGAAATTGTTGGGAGGGAAGCGGATGGCGGTCGACGATGCGCCCCGGTTGTATGCGGAATGACCAGAGCCTGTCTGTTGATCGGCTCGGGGCTCGGACCAGTGCGGATTAGGGAGGCGGCCATCACCTGGGCAGAAGATATGCCCGCGAAATGCCGTCTCCTTGATCATGGCGGGGTAACGCGCGCCTTCAGCGTGCTTCGGTATCTGCTCGCTCCTAGTACTGGCCTACGGGCTCCCCATTCGACCGGTCTTGAAACACGGACCAAGCAGTCTGACATGTGTGCGAGTCAACAGGTGCATAAACCCGCAAGGCGCAAGGATGCTGATTGGCGGGATCCCCCCCGGGGGTGCACCGCCGACCGACCTTGGTCTTCTGATAAGGGTTCAAGTGCGAGCATACCTGTCGAGACCCAAAAGATGGTGAACTATGCTTGAGTGGGGCGAAGCCAGAGGAAACTCTGGTGGAGGCCCGTAGCGATACTGACATGCAAATCATTCGTTTGACTTAGGTATAGGGGCGAAAGATTAATCGAACCATCTAGTAGCTGGTTCCCTCAAAAGTTTCCCTCAGGATAATTGGAGCTCACGTGCGAGTTCTATCGGGTAAAGCCAATGATTAGAGGCATCGGGGGCGCAACGCTCTCGACCTATTCTAAAACTTTAAATAGGTAGGACAACGCGACTGCTTCGTTGAGCCGTGCCAAGGAATCCAGAGCTCTAAATGGGCCATTTTTGGTAAGCAGAACTTGCGATGCGGTATGAACCGGAATCTAGGTTACGGTGCCCAACTGCTCGCTAGCCTAGATCCCACAAAGGGTGTTGGTCGATTAAGATAACATGACGGTGGCCATGGAAGTCAAAATCCGCTAAAGAGTGTGTAACAACTCATCTGCCGAATCAACTAGCCCCGAAAATGGATGGCGCTTAAGCGCGCAACCTATACACGGCCTCGGGACAAGTGCCAAGCCCCGATGAGTAGGAGGGCGCGGCTGTCGCTGCAAAACCCCTAGGGCACGAAGGTAGGCGTATGAGGCGCCCATGCCGTACGAAGGTGGGCGCATGGGGCGCCTATGCCGCACGATGGTACGCGCATGCTGCACATAGGGGTGCCCATGCTGCACGATGGTGTACGCATGGGGCGCCCATGCCGCCCGATGGTGCGCGCATGCCACATGAAGATGCCCGCATGGGGTGCCCATGCTGCACGAAGATGCGCGCATACCGTACATAGGGGCGCCTATGCCGCACGCTGTTGTGCGCATGGGGCGCCCATGCCGCCCGATGGTGCGCACATACCGCATGAAGGTGCGCGCATGGGGCTCCCATGCGGCTCGATGGTGCGCGCATACCGCATGAAGGTGCGCGTATGGGGCTCCCTTGCTGCACGAAGACTAGAGCAAGGGACACCCATGCCCCACGATGGTGCGAGCATGACCATAAAGGTGCGCATATGGGGCGCCCATGCTGTTCGTTGGTACGCGCATGCCGTACGATAGTACATGGAAGGGGCGCGCATGCCGCATTCTAGTGCACGCATATAGCCTGCATGCCGCACTAAGGTGCGCGCATGGGGCGCCCATGCCGCATGAAGATGGGCGAATGGAGCGTCCATGCTGCACGATGGTACGAGCATGCCGTACGAAGGTGGCGCATGGGGTACCCATGCCGCTCAATGGTCCGCGCATACCGCACAATGGTGCACTCATGGGGCGCGCATTTCGCACTCTGGTGCGCGCATGTGGCCCGTATACCGCATGAAGGTGCGCGCATAGGGCACCCATGCAGCACAAAGATGAGCGCATACGGTGCCCATGCCGCACTAAGGTGCGCGCATGGGGCGCCCATGCCGCACGATGGTGCACGCATCTGGTGCACATGCCGCACAATAGTGCGCCCATGTGGCCCGCATGTGGCGCGAAGGTGCGCACATGGGGCGCCCATGCCGCACGATGGTGCGTGCATGGGGCGCCCATGCCGCACAATGGTGCATGCATGTAGCCAACATGCCGCACGAAGGTACGCGCATGGGGCGCCCATGCCGCCCGAGGGTGCGCGTATGGGGCACCCGTGCCACACCATGGTGCACTCATCAGTCGCTCATGCCGCACGATGGTGGGTGCATGTGGCCCGCATGCCCCACGATGGTGTGCGCATGGGGTGCCCATGCCACACGATGGTGCACGCATGTCATACGAAGGTGCGCGCATGGGGCGCCCATGCCGCACGATGGTGCGCGCATGCCGCACGAAGGTGCGCGCATGGGGCACCTATGCCGCCCGATGGTGCAGACACTGAGCTCGCATATCGCACGATGGTGCACGCATGTGGCCCGCATGCTGCATGAAGGTACGCACGTGGGGCGCTTGTGCTGCACGATGGTGCGCGCAAGTGGTGCACGCGGGGAGATCAAGGGGAATGTTGGGGCACTATTGGTGTAAGGCCCGACCCTGAATAACGTGTGTTACCTCGATTTGTGTGCCTTGACCTAGGTTAAAGAATCATATTTAATTTTGTGTGTCATGCGTTGAATTACGTGCATTCATTTAGGGTTGCACACATTTACTTTGGAAATGTGCATTTATCTCGTAGTTCGTGCTTTATCTCGTAGTGCGTGCCCTAGACTTAGGAAAGCGTGCCCTCACGCTAATCAAGAAAGCATCTTACACGAAGTACTAGATTAATAATTAATCCTACAAATCCCACTAACTAATATTTAATTGCTAATTCAACCCACTAGAGGACAAAATCTCACAAAAAGCTAGATATTCTTTATTATTTGCATATTCCAAACACACAATAAAATAAGCCTTGAACAAGACAAAAAATTCAGTTTTTTCAAGCCTTGGCCGACCACCTTGTGTGCTTTGTGCTTGCTTTCCTTAATTCAAATTAATTCCTAGACATTCTATGACAAGTTATGACACAAATGCTTAAAAAAAATAACCCAAAACCCTACCCAATGCACCCATATTCTCGACCCATTCTCTTGGCATGCTAGGTGATTCAAAAATCATGCTTCTTGAAGACACAAATCTGAAATTTATATGCCCAAGGCCGACACAAGCTCCTTTGCCCAGCAAAGCTTTTATTTTTCTTTCATTTCTCTCATTCTTCTCTCTCCCTCTCTTTCTTCTCTCTCTCTCTCGGCCCTAGCTGAATATTGTAGGCTCCATAGCTAAGTTCTTCATCCTAAGGCTCTTCAAGACTTCCAAGCAACCAAGGAACTCGACCAAGCAAAGCTAGGAGCAAAGAAATGCACATGCAAGCCTTTAGCACTTCCATTTCGGTTTAGGTGAGTTTGCTAGCTTCCATTTCTTTTCTTCTTGTTCTAACCAAATGCACCTTCTAAGAACTTGGTTACTAAGCTAGGAAACTTGAGAAAATCAAGTGGTCTCTCGGCTATGCAAGGAAAAAGATCAACTTTGTGCTTCACCAAGAGTCTTGTGCACCTTCTTGTTGTTTTGCTAATGTGAGGGCTAAAACGTCTTGAAAATCTTTTAAAAAACCACATGCATGCCCTTAAATGTCTATCTTTACTTCTGTACTTGAGATATATGTGGTTCATGAGCTTTTATAAACATGCATGGCAAGATTTTTGGCTAAAATGTGATGATAGATGAAATCGTGTATGTGACATCTCTCTATCTTGTTGGTGAGAGGTGCTTTTGGCTAGGTAAATGATGTTTAAAATACGTGAAAATTGGTAGGTAACTAGATTTGCAAGTTCTGAAAATTTTTCGCAGAAATAGGCCAAAGCTAATTGTGAATCTAAGGTCCTTAGAATGGCAAATCATTAAAATGTGTCCAAATCTGGAAAGTCTGGAAAAATGGAGCAGGTTTTGGTAGATTCACTGACCTTGTAGAACAAACCTGTTTTTACTTAGTAAATGATATCTAAAATGCATGAAATTCGGTGTGCTGCTAGATTTTTCAGTTCTGGGCATTTTTGTCAGAAATGGACTAAGGCTAAATCTGACCCTAAGGCCCTCAAAAACGACAAGAATTGAATTGTGTGCAAATCTGGACACTTTTGTATAGTCTCACTGTTTTGGCTATAACTCTTGAACCCGAACTCCAAATAATGCAAGGTTTGTTTCTGAATTTAGTTCACTCCTTAAGCTTTAATTTGACATCTTGTTCACTAGAATTGGAGATTGTTTGCTTGTCTCAATGATTGTGATAAAATAGTCCATTGCAGTGAGGGTTTCACCTATTGAAATGCTTAGAAAAATTATTGTAGCTTCTCTTGTTGTATTAAATGCTTGGGATTGTGGCATTTTTATGTTGTGTGGACTGTTTTGAATACTTGAGGGTGTTTGAATTAATCAATGCATGGCTTGAGTTTAATTACGAGATGACTTGGGGCTTAATCGCATAGGTAAGCACGAATTGAAACCCTAGTGACTAGTTAATTCGCTAAGTGTTGACCCTATGAATATCGTGTTTAATTATGTAATTAGTAGGCTACCCGTAGTTACCCTCATAGCCTTAAACATGATTTTGATGATTACATGTTGACAAGTAGGCCCTTCTTGCACCCGGTCCCACGTAGAGGTCGTTGCATGTTGAATAATCTTATTATTTGATTATGTGAACTTCGAAATGAGTTATATGACTTGATTTACATGCGTTACATGGCTGCCCGTTTAATGTTCATATAACTCCATATGCCTTTCAAGTGAAATTACTTGTCTTATCGTGCCTCGCTTGTTTACTTGTCAATGTGCAATCTTATGACTGTCCGGAGGTAACCTACTTTGTTGTCCTCCTAATTTGATATATTAAATGTCATAAATGTCCATTGCATATAAGGTTGCAACCTTTCATTCTGGCGTGGTAGCGTTCACGCACACCGAGTAGCATCGAGCTTACCGGTGCAACCGTGACTACCATTGTCCAATTCCCTCTCTCGCTTGGGGGCTAGACTTCCTCAAAGAGTTGGGTCGTAGGATTTCGGGATACATCCAGAGTAAACCCATTTGGCGTGATAAGGGGATGATTTGAAGTCGGCCGCAACAATTGATACTGGAACTGAACTGAGAGCAAAATCCCACCGTATCCTTTTCACTATATGTATAAGTACTCTCGCTTAGTTCCTAGATGACCTCGGGGAGGAAAGACGGGTAATTGTGTTCCTTTACTTTTATATTACATTGTGTACTTACTTGCGATATATTCATGTTTGCAAAAAGAGTTTTCATAAGTTAACCGAAAAAAGAGTTTCAAAACGTATTTCTCGTTCCCCCTTGCTGAGTTCATAAGGACTCACCCTCTTTTATCATCTCAGGTAAAGAAGACCAGGAACATGTACCCGAAGGAAATGTGCTAGTTGATGAACCTTTAGAGCAACTATGTGCATTGCGTGCTTTTCGTGAACATGGATGCTATAAGGGATGTTGTGTTTATTTGCGGACTCTTCATTTCGTTGATGTAATTGACCCCGTTGTAATTTGGGTCTAATTTTGGATTGTACTATCTATAACCGGACAAACTCTTCATTTGGTTGTTTCCTTTCATTTTCTTAATTAGTAGTTATCGTAGGCATTTAAACCACTAGATGAACAATCAACTAAGTTAATTCTATCTAATTTCACTTAGGTGCTCATTTGTAAACTAAAAGATAATAGGTACTTGCATGATAGGAAATTGACAAATAATCGGGACATAGTTATCATGTTAGGCTTATTAACCAAATGAGACTTTCAAGGTAGACTAGTAGGCATATCAGTTGATGACAAAATAGGAGTCCTTAATGGAATTGGATTAATGATTGGAATAATTGAGACGTTTAGAAATTAGGTCAAACTAAAAGGTCTTAAATACAACCGTTATGCAGCCGGTTTTCTGAAAAAACTTTTGGAGTTCTAGGCTAATGTTAAGCGTTAATCATAGTGAAACAGTTAAGGACGTAAAATAACAATAATGATTAGCTCACCCCCTAGTCTATCCTCTATAGGTCGGGTTAGGGCGTGACAATTGGGGCACGGCTGGGGCACTATTGGGGTACGGCTGGGGCACTATGGGGGTACACTTGGGGGACGATGGGGTATGTTGGGGGACGGCTTTGGCACTCCTAGGAGACGTTGGGCACTATAGGCAATGTTAAGAATTCGGGGGTATTGGGCATGCGGAATGTATTATGACACGAATGTGGATATTGATATTCTTTTACAAGTGGTTTCTGAATCTACGAACTAGTCTTAACCTTTGCCTTGTCCGACAAACAGTTCGTCACATTTGTGAGGTGAAATAGATTAATCGGTCTCCCAATCCTTCCAAAAAAAAAATTTAACACCAAATATCATGTAAACAAATTAAATTATGAATTAATATAAATTTTCCTGAATTGTCTAGTATTTTTTCTGATTTTTCCCTAATTTTTGTAATTTTGAAAAAATTAAAAATTAATTTTACGAAAAAAATATTTTTGAATACCATTTAACAAATTAATGTATGAATTAATATAATTTTTTCTGAATTTTCTACAATTTTTTTTAATTTTTCCCTTTTTTTCACAATTATTAAATATTAAAAATTATTTTTTCGAAAAAAATAATTTTGAAGCATTTGGATATCATATGCTATCAATAAGGAGCAAGTTGGGTACGTAGATCATGCCATATGGGGCCTTTTATAGTGTAAAACACCTATTATAAATCTCTGGCAAAATGTACGCCACTGTCGTCACTTGGGTTTTTGCATTTAAATATACTATAGGGGGTATGTGGTGTCAAGCCTTCTGGTCGAGGTCCATGCGGGGGGACATTGTGGGTACTTCGTGGCACACTGTGGGCTATATTGTGGGCGGGAATGCCTACCGAGGGAATCATGTCACAGTATTGCATTGCATACCCGTGCGTTGGGGCCGTGCTACCCCCGCCCCGCGTCCTCTGGCATGTCCCTCAGCGCGGCACTAGGATGGCTAATGAGGAACGTGGTGGCTTCCCTAGCCCCTCATTATCCATCTTGGTGTCGTAACACCGTCAACGTCATTGGTATGTCTAATGAGGGGGCGAGTGGTTGCCCAAGCACAAAACTAGCCATCCTATGCTGCCGGCTAGGTATACATTCGGGGACATTCCCATCCCCCGATGTGTCGTTGGGCCTGCCCAATGCGCGAATCGCCTAGCAGACGAAGCCATGGCCGTTGCTGAGTGGATGCGCGCGGCCATGGTCTAGTGTTGTGGCGATCCAAGCACCGTGTGAGCTTGGGTGGTGCTTGGGGGACGGTGGGGGCAATTGTGATGCGCGAATCACCTAGCACATGTGGCATTGGCTTTCGTTAAACAACGACGCGAGCACTGTAATGAGACGATTGCTAATGCTTCAATGTCGTGGCGATCCAAGCACCATGTGGCCTTGAAGCTATCCCCCGGTGGGTTCTGACGTGCTTATGCAATGCGCGAATCGCCTAGCACATAACGCCATGGTCCTAGCTGAGTTGTAATACGACGGGCGTGGTCTAGTGTCGTGGCGATCCAAGTACCGCGTGGGCAGGAAGGTAGTTTGCTTTTCCTGTTCCGTGCATACGGTGGGACGGTGGGGGGCATGCATGATGCGCAAATCGCCTAGCACATGTGGCATTGGCTTTCGTTAATCAATGACGCGAGCGTTGCGATTAGACGATTGATGATGCTTCAATGTCGTGGCGATCCAAGCAATATGTGGCGTTGAAGCCATCCCCCGGTTGGTTCCGACAAGCCTGTGCGATGCGCGAATCGCCTAGCACACGACGCCATGGTCCTCGCTGAGTCATAATGCGATAGACGTGGTCTAGTGTCGTGTTGATCCAAGCACCGCGTGGGCAGGGAGGTAGTTTGCTAGTCACGTTCCGTGCATCCAGGGGGACGGTGGGGGGCATGCGTGATGCGCGAATCACCTAGTACATGTTGCATTGGCTTTTGTTAAGCAACGACGTGAGCGTTACGATGAGACGATTGCTGATACTTCAATGTCATGGCGATCCAAGCGTCGTGCGGCCTCGAAGCCGTCCCCCGGTATGTTCCCACTAGCCTGCGCGATGCGCTAATCACCTAGCACACGAAGCCATGCTCCTCGCTGAGTCGTAATGCGACGGACGTGGTCTAGTGTTATGGCGATCCAAGCACCGCGTGGGCAGGAAGGTAGTTTGCTTGTCCCGTTCCGTGCATACAAGGGGACAGTGGGAGGCATGCGTGATGCTTGAATCGCCTAGCACATGTGGCATTGGCTTTCGTTAAGCAACAACGCGAGCGTTGTGATGAGACGATTGTTGATGTTTCAATGTTGTGGCGATCCAAGCACTATGTGGCCTTGAAGCCGTCCCCCGGTTGGTTTCGACGGGCCTGTGCGATGTGCGAATCGCCTAGCACACGATGTCATGGTCCTCGCTAAGTCATAATGTGACGGACGTGGTCTAGTGTCGTGGCGAACCAAGCACCGCGTGGGCAGGAATGTAGTTTGCTTGTCCCGTTCCGTGCATACGGGTGCATACAGGAAGACGGTTGGGGCATACGTGATGCGCGAATTTCCTGGCACGTGTGGCGTTGGCTTTTATTAAGTAACGACGCGAGCATTGCGATGAGACGATTGCTGATGCTTCATTGTCGTGGTGATCCAAGCACTGTGTGACCTTAAAGCTGTCCCCCAGTTGTTTCCGACGGGCCTGTGCGATGCGCAAATCGCCTAGCACACGACGCCATGGTCCTCGCTGAGTCGTAATGCGATGAACGTGGTCTAGTGTCATGGCGATCCAAGCACCGCGTTGGCAGGAAGGTAGTTTACTTGTCCTATTCTGTGCATACGGGTGCATACAGGGGGACGGTGGGGCGCATACGTGATGCGCGAATCGCTTAGCACATTGGGCATTGGCTTTCGTTAAGCCACAACGTGAGCGTTGCGATGAGACGATTGCTGATACTTCAATGTCGTGGCAATCCAAGCAGCATGCTGTCTCGAAGCCATCCCCCGGTGTGTTTTCCCACTGGCTTGCTTGATGCACGAATCGCCTAGCACACGACGCCATGGTCCTTGCTGAGTCATAATGCTACGGACGTGGTCTAGTGTTGTGGCGATCCAAGCACCATGTGGGCAGAAAAGTAGTTTGCTTGTCCCGTTCAGTGCATACGAGTGCGTACAGGGGGACGGTGGGAGGCATGCGTGATGCGCGAATCGCCTAGCACATGTGGCATTGGCTTTCGTTAAGCAATGACGCGAGCGTTGCGATGAGATGATTGTTGATGCTTCAATGTCGTGGCGATACAAGCACCATGCTGCCTCCAAGTCGTCCCCCGGTATGTTCCCACTGGCATGTGCGATACGCGAATCATCTAGCACACGACGCCATGGTCCTCGCTGAGTTGTAATACGACGGACGTGGTCTAGTGTCGTGGCTATCCAAGCGCTGCGTGGGCAAGAAGATAGTTTGCTTGTCCCGTTTCGTGCATACGGGTGCAAATAAGGGGACAGTGAGGGGCATGCGTGATGCGCGAATCACCTAGTACATGTGGCATTGGCTTTCGTTAAGCAACAATGAGAGCAGTGCGATGAGATGATTGTTGATGCTTTAATGTCGTAGCGATCCAAGCACCGTACGGCCCCGAAACCGTCCCCCTGTGTGTTGTCACTGGCCTGCGCGATGCGTGAATCGCCTAGCACATGACGCTATGGTCCTCAAAGAGTCGTAATGCGACGGATGTGGTCTAGTGTTGTGGTGATCCAAGCATCGTGAGGGCAGAATGGTAGTTTGCTTTTCCCGTTCCGTGTATACGGGTGCATACAGGAGGACGGTGGGGGGCATGCGTGATGCGTGAATCGCCTAGCACATGTAGCATTGGCTTTCGTAAAGAAACGACGCAAGTGTTGCGATGAGTCTTAATGCGACCGACGTGGTCTAGTGTCCTGGCGATCCAAGCACCGCGTGGTTAGGAAGTCCGCTTTCGGTTGGTACCTCAGTTGCATGCAATCGTTGCATGGTCGGGCACCACGAAGTAGGCCCTTAAGCTTGCGACATAAGGCCTAGTCATGCAACTCGTGATGTTCCCGTCATGTGTCCCTCAGAAATTCTTCGTTTCCCTAGACGATGGGGCGGTCACGGGCTTGGTGGTCTGGGAATAGCGATCATGATAGCGCGTGAGTAGTGGTCAGCTTGTATGGGTCAGTTGGATCCCTGCTTGAGAAACGGCGTCCGCCCCTGCTTGCCTCTTCATTCGCAGGCTGAGTGCTTAAGTTGCCTCGGTCGGTAGGTCAGTTTCCTGTGTTGCGTACCTACAAAGAAGGCAGTCTAAAGTCACATCGTCCATCTTTTGCCTTGCGTCTGCCTCCGTGTATGATGTGGGGCTAACCCCTAAGCAAGTCCTGTGTTCCACGTTGCTCACTCCAACAAGTGCGGCACACGTGGTCCGTGGGGCGTTACTCGATCTCTCGGATGCGGCACACCATGACGGTATGGGGTCCTTGGCCTCTCTTTACCCGAAAATAGCGTTCGTCGCTAATCACATACAGCGGTCGTGCGCTCGTCTCGAGCCGTCGACCCTTAGGGGATGATATGCCTCGTGCGACACCAGCGTCGGTGAGGAATGCTACTTGGTTGATCCTGCCATTAGTCATATGCTTGTCTTAAAGATTAAGCCATGCATGTGTAAGTATGAACTAATTCAAACAGTGAAACTGCGAATGGCTCATTAAATTAGTTATAGTTTGTTTGATGGTATCTACAACTCGGATAACTGTAATAATTCTAGAGCTAATACATGCAACAAACCCCGACTTCTAGAAGGGATGCATTTATTAGATAAAAGGTCAACGCGGGCTCTGCCCGTTTCTGCGATGATTCATTATAACTCGGCGGATCGTACGACCCTCATGCCGGTGACGCATCATTCATCTTTCTGCCCTATCAACTTTCGATGGTAGAATAGTGGCCTACCATGGTGGTGACGGGCGACGGAGAATTAGGGTTCAATTCAAGAGAGTGAGCCTGAGAAACGGCTACCACATCTGAGGAAGGCAGTAGGTGCGCAAATTACCCAATCCTAACATCGGGAGGTAGTGACAATAAATAACAATACCGGGCTCAAAGAGTATGGTAATTTGAATGAGTACAATCTAAATCCCTTAATGAGGATCCATTGGAGGGCAAGTCCAGTGCCAACAGCCATGGTAATTCCAGCTCCAATAACGTATATTTAAGTTGTTGCAGTAAAAAGCTTGTAGTTGGACTTTGGGATGGGTCGGCCGGTCTGCCTCAGGTGTGCATCGGTCATCTCGTCCCTTCTACCGGTGATGCGCTCCTCGCCTTAACTGGCCAGGTCGTGCCTTCGGTGCTGTTACTTTGAAGAAATTAGAGTGCTCAATGCAAGCCTACGCTCTGTATACATTAGCATAGGATAACATTATAGGATTTTGATCCTAATAAGTTGGCCTTCGGGATCAGAGTAATGATTAACAGGGACAGTCGGGCGCATTCGTATTTCATTGTCAGAGGTGAAATTCTTGGATTTATGAAAGACGAACAATTGCGAAAGCATTTGCCAATGATTTTTTCATTAATGAAGAACGAAAGTTGAGGGCTCGAAGACGATCATATACCGTCCTAGTCTTAACCATAAACGATGCTGACCAGGGATCGGCGGATGTTACTTTTAGGACTCCACTGGCACCTTATGAGAAATTAAAGTTTTTGGGTTTTTGGGGGTGTCTGGTCGCAAGGCTGAAACTTAAAGGAACTGATGGAAGGGCACCACCAAGAATAGAGCCTGCGTCTTAATTTGACTCGACACGGGAAAGCTTACTAGGTCCAGACGTAGTAAGAATTGGCAGACTGAGAG